>JAPYZK010000478.1:0-27996 GCA_030522785.1 Platygaster equestris
ATTCAGTAACTTCAAATTTGAACTTCAGTTCATAAATTTCAATTTAAAAATTCAGTATTACAATTTTGCGACTTCAGGATTGAAGTTAAATTCCAAAATTTAAGCAAGAAAAAAAACTTCAAGGTTGAAGTTTATTTCGAAAACTTCAAGTTTGAACTTAAGACAGTATTAAGAAATTACAGACAGAATATTAAGACAATAAATATTATTGCCTGGAAATGTGAAAATTTTCGACGGAAGTTACAATTTCGAATAACTGCAAGTTTGAAAATGTTGAGTTTCGCCTTAAAAAAATACATCGAAATTTATGAAGCACGCGATAATATTCAAATGTATTAATTCGATAGTTATTTGTTCAAGCTTAAATAACTGAAATTTGAAAGTCCAAAAAATTGAAGTACGTATTGAAATGTTGACTGTCGAAAATATTCAAGACTTAAACAGATTCAAATTTTGCGTTTAAAAATTCTGCAAAAAGTTGGAAAAGTGTAGATAGTTGCGAGTGAATTTGAGATGTATTAAGAAGGCGATATCTAAGTGAGCCGAGGTTGGATCGGGAAAGGAGGCAAGAAAGGAAGGAAGGAAAAAGAAAGTAGTTTCCATTGTTGCGCGTCTTGCTTGATGACGACACGATGATAATAAAATAGTTAGCTCCGTTGTTGCGGAGGTTTCGAAAAAAACTCGGAAGTGTACGGATGGGCGATGGCTATGATTCAGAGGTTCTAACCCTACCCATAATTACGTAAAATCTTTTGGAAAACAGGTGGCTTTTTCAAAATTTTTCTTCTGACAGTTTCGAATTTTGAAAATGCCTAATTCTGAAATTAGACAATTCAAAAAATAATTTTATTTTCCCATTTTTAATCTGAAATATGATAACAGAAATCCCAAATTTTTACAGCTTAAAATAGAAATTATATTATACCAAAGTATTTCAAACTTTGAATAAAAAAAATTCGCCCTGGGATTTAGAATAATTAATTGTGATTTCGAAAATTATTGATCACGAGAATGAAAAATTTAAAATTTGTAAATTAGAGCATTCGAAATCGTAACAATATTGCTGAAGCTCAAAAATTATAAGTTTTGATAACTTTCAGAAATAAACATTCAAACGATTTGAATTTTCGATTTCTGAGATTTCTGGATCTCACGTACAAAAATTCCCATTCAAAAACACGAACTTCAGAATCATATCAAAGGAGTTCGAGAGTTTAAAAAATTTTTGACAATTTTTGGAGACGGCTTAGAAAATTTATGCATCTTTATTTTCTGCGAAACTCAGTTGTACCCGATTTTTCCTTCTCTCCAAATTAACGCATCCTAACACCAACACAATTCAATACGAAATTTAGAACATGGGTATTTTTCCCTGGGTCTTTATTCTCGTAAGAATAGTCATCATCACCACACAATCGTCCATGCTTCGCGCATATCGATTGATGAAAGAAAATTGCCCCCGGTACGCGCGTAATAAACAGAAAAAAATTAACACCTCGCCCTAAAAATATAAACATTCTTTGACATGAGAACTCGACGCTTAATCACAAACACGGAAAAAAAATGTAAACAAGTCTCTGGGATTTCTCTCGTTTAAAACAGGGGCAACAACTTTTCCACTATTTTGCGACCAATTAAGAAAAAAACATCGACTTTCGCTCACAAATCCAGGGCGCTCAAGGAAAAATTTCCTCCCGACTCTTTTTTTTCTTCTTCGTTCAAACTGTCGATTGAAACTTCAGTCGATCGACAGTAAATTGGCGACTGAATCGAATACAGCAAACTCAGTATATCTTTTTAGCGAAAACATGAATTATTTTCTTTTTTGTTCATTGTTAAATTAAAATGAGTGGAATAATTTTCCTGTACATGTTGAAAAAACACGAAGAGCGCTGTAACTGAAGGTGGGGAATGCAGAGAATGCGCGTTCCTTGCAAAAACAGCGCTTGGGAATTGCGTGGCACACACGGCAAATGCCAGGTCAATGAAGAGAACTCAATGACTCGCGACTCGCTGCTCCTGCGGCTATTTAACTTGGTAAATCGCACGTGTCTACGTGCGAGCACTGCAAATCGCAGGAATTTTTGACCCTTGAAACAATCTTCGAGTCGGGTTTTTTATCATTCAAACTTGAAACTTGGTAAACTCCCAATATTATTTTAGAATATCGATATTTTAGGAATCGAACAATTTTTCTGTATGTAGTTCGGATTTTCGAACTTTACGAATTTCTCGAGTGAATTTTTAAACTTGGCAGATTTTCAAACAAAAACATGAAAAATATCCAAGTTTTAACTTCTTAGTTGTTTGGATTTCGACATTTATTTTCAAAAGTTGTCGGACTCCAAAATTTTCGAAGTTTTGAGACAAACTTTTTATATTTGCAATTTTTATTACGAATTTGACGATAAGATTTATAAATTTCATTCATTCTGTTCTATCTTCTTCATATTCAAAACTTTCCAAACTTGAAATCATTGAAGTTTTGAATCGTCTATTTTCAAATCTTCAGAAACAAAAAGTTAAACTTGGCAAATCGTAGGAATTTTTGACCCTTGAAACAGTCTTGAGTCGTGTTTTTTATTTTTTATTCAAACGTTAAACTCGGAAAAAGCCCAATTGTAGAATATCGAGATTTTAGGGATCGAATATTTTTTCTGTAGTTCGGATTTTCGAATTTTATGCATTTTTAGAGTGAATTTTCAAACATGGAAGATTTTTTGACGAAAAAACCAACAATATCCAATTTTGACTTCTTAATTGTTAGGATTCCGACATTTATTTTAAAAAGTTGTCGAACTCCAAAATTTTCGAAGTTTTGAGACAAACTTTTTATACTTACAATTTTTATTACGAATTTGACAATAATATTTATAAATTTCATTTGTTCTATTCTATCTTCCTTATGTTCAAAACTTTGCAAACGTCAAAATTATTGAAATTCTGAATCATTCATATTTGAATTCAAAATTCAAAACTTTTAGATTCCAATTTTCAAATCTTCAAAACAGAAAAATTCAACTTGGAAAATCGCAGAAATTTGTTACCCTTGAAACAGTCTTGAATGGTGTTTTTTTATTTTTTTTTTTTTTTCATCATTGTTGAGTGTTTTTATTCAAACGTTAAACTCGAAAAACTCCCAATTTTGAAAAATCAAGATATTAGGGATTGACAAATTTTTATACAGTTTAGATTTTCGAATTTCACGAATTTTCGGAGTGAACTTTTAAAAATGGAAGATTTTTTGACGAAAAATCAAAAATATCCAAGTTTTGACTTCTTAATTGTTAGGATTTCGACATTTAATTTAAAAAGTTGTTGAACTCCAAAATTTTCGAAGTTTTGAGAGAAAATTTTTGTATCTACCATTTTTATTACGAATTTGAAATTATATATAAATTCCATTTCTTTTATTGTATCTT
This sequence comes from Platygaster equestris, assembly GCA_030522785.1. Lineage (NCBI taxonomy): Eukaryota > Metazoa > Arthropoda > Insecta > Hymenoptera > Platygastridae > Platygaster > Platygaster equestris. The sequence goes on from JAPYZK010000478.1 coordinate 3,423, forward strand.
CCTTATCTTCAAAATTTTCCGAGCTTTGAAATCATTAAAATTTCGAATCTTCTACATTTTAAAACCGAAATTCAAAACTTTCCAATTTTAATTTTCAAATCTTCAAAACCGTAAAATTTAACTTGGAAAATCGCAGGAATCTTTTGACCCTTGAAACAATCTTGAGTCGTGTTTTTATTTTATTTTATTTTTTTCGTTTTTATTTTTTCACAAACGTCAAACTCGGAAACGCTCCATTTTAGAATATCGAGATTTTAGAGATCGAAGAATTTTTCTATAGTTTGGATTTTCGAAGTTCACGAATTTTTGGAGTGAATTTTCAAACATGGAAGATTCTTTGACGAAAAAATAAAAAATATCCAAGTTTTACAATTAACTTCTCAGTTGTTTGGATTTCGATATTCATTTTAAAAGTTGTCGAACTCCAAAATTTTCGAAGTTTTGAAAAAAAATATTTATGTTGACAATTTCAATCACGAATTCGAAAATTTATACATTTCAGTTTTTCTTACTTATCTTCCTTCCAAAACATCAAAATCATTAAAATTTCGATACATCTATATACATTTGAATTCAACATTCAGAACTTTCCAATGACAAAAAATTTTCGAATGTTCTCGGACACGAATTTTATCGCCGATAGTTTCAATTTTTCAAGTTTTCCCAAATTAAATACAGTTCGATATGAAAGGAAAAAAAAAAAAAAAACACATTTTTCTATGGTTGCCGCAATCAGCGGAGGCGGCCAAGTGTGCAGACTCGAATGTAATACGCTTTTACGCGGCCACCGATTTTTTTTACATGACTGTTATTATTATAGTTTTTCATTATTATTATACAAGTTGAATGGATTTTCTGAGCGACAGCGGTTGTCGGAATGCATCAATATCGAATTCTTCAGCGATGCTCACTTTTTACCGCGCGGATGATAGATGAACGAACGACCACTACCGTTTTTCGCCTTCATTCCGTTCGCGCGGCCTCGAAAAACGGAGCAAGAATCCCAGACTTTTTTCCCTTCTTCTTACAACATGGTATCACTTGTTTCGCTTCGCGGTCTTCTTCATTTTTCTCTTTTCTAACGACTTCGATTTATAAGATTACAGTGGCGTAAACTTTGAATTCACGGTCGCCAAAAAGCGCGCTTTTACAGTCGGACGAGTGGAAAATTCGATGATTCGGAATTTCGTGTTTCGTTTTCTTCGTATTTCATCGAAGTTTTGTGAACATTTTGAAAATTATTAGAAAATTTAGAGGCTGAACAAATTTTGAGTTTTTCGATAAATTTACGGAAATTTGCCTTGAATTACTGATACTGTACAAAGTCAGTAATTTTTCTTATAACTCGAAATAAATCATCAAATTTCGATCGTCAATAACTCCTTCATTTTTTTTTTTTTTTTTTCAAAAACAGTTTAGAACCTTTCGTCTCACATTTAAACGAAAAGTCCACCATTTTCAACATTTTCACTAATAATTACGGGACACCTTGCGTATTGGACCTTGGGAACCCAATTTTTCGGTGTCTTGATTTCCTGTCAACGAAACATGGGCATCCAAATATACTAGAAAGAATTACAAAGTATCTCAGAATTTTTTATACGAGAATTAAGTAACGCCGGGGCAGAGAAGATAGAAAATAGACTTGTACGGAAGAATAGAAAGGCGCTTCTCCTTTCTTTATCCCCCCGAAGCACGAGTTTTTTCACGCGCTTGCGAGTGAAACTAGAGTGCCGCTGCTGGCGCTGTTTCTGCCGCATTTCATTAAACGGGGAATCAGCGGAGCGTCACGAGCGCACTCGGATATTACACGTATTGTCATAATTGACGTACGCGCGGCAAATGTACGCGACACTCGACTTTTCCGACTTCCTGTATAAACTGCTTTTCCTCGTTCATTTACATTTTACATCATCATTTTCCGAGCCGATCGTTTGAAATTGATTTGGGAAAAACTTGGTTGAATCTACGAATTACAGTCAACAAACGATGTTGGGCCTTTCAATACAGTTAAATGTCGATGTCAGTCCCTGAAATACAGTGAAGTGTCAATTGAAAATCTTTAAATACAGTCAGTTTCATATATAAGTACTTCAAATACAGAAAAATCTTGATATTAGTCCTTGAAATATAGTCAACTGTCGATATTAGTCTTTGAAATACAGTATCTTCCCGATGAAAGTCCTTCAAATACAGAAAAATCTCGATAGAAGTTTTTGAGATAGAGTTAGTTCTCGGTTTCAAGGCCTCCAAGTACAGTATACTCTCTGAATAAGTTTTTTGAGAAGTTTGAAGAGTAAACTCACAATTTAGGTCATTTTACAGTCGACGCCCTTTGTAAGTCCTTTGGTACAGTCCACGACTGATACGAGTACTTGAAATACAGTGAACTGTCAATATTAGTTATTTAATTACAGTTAAACGTCGATATTAGTCCTTTAAATACAGTTGACTCTCGATATTAGCCCTTCAAATACAATCAACTACCAAAAAAGTCTTCCAAATACATCAGACTCTCGATTGTAGCACTTCAAACAAACTTATTATTGGTTAAAGTTCTCTGAATACAATATACTCTCCATATAATCATCTCCGTACAGTAAAACTCTCAATTCAAGTCCTTTAAATTGTTAAATACAGTTGAATCTCCGTTTGAATTCCTTAAATTTAATATACTTTCGCTACAAGTTCTTTAAATACAGGAAACTCTGACAAAGTCCTCAAGGCACCCTAAACACTAAACTCTCCGTCAATCATCCAAATACATCACACTCTCGATATCAGTTTTCAAAATACAGTAAACTCTTGATATAAGTCTCCCAAATGATTCGACTCGACAAGGCTAAATATTTTAGTGTCTTTTTCATCTTTGTAGATGATGGCAACAGTAGCCTGTCAGAGGCTTGCAGTACGCCTATCATCGGGGGAGATTCCCGAAATTCGACTTGTCATTTGGGCCTGGACATCGATGATACGATCATCATCGACAGAACTTTGCAACCGAGTCATTTGACAACGAGAACGAGTTTGTCGAGTTTAGGGGTATGTGCATTAGATTCTCGTATTGTCTCGTATCTTTTTTTGCGACGGACGAAATCCGACGGATTTTGTAATGGAAAAATCGAGTTTTTCGTCTTTTTTCGTCAGTTTAAGACATTTTTGCATTTGTACGGAAAATAATGATGACGATCATGAATTTTTTGAATTTCAGGCCCGCTCAGACTCGATGGCTTCAGTGTACAGCGGGGCCGGGGAAGGACGCTGGTGCGGTTCGGTAGCCGTGCGAGGGGAGGTAGAATTTTCTCTTCAGTACGATTACAAGCACCTCACCTTCCAAGTGCATGTGACCCAGTGCCGGGATTTGGCGCCGGTCGACGCCAAACGCAATAGATCTGATCCGTAAGAGATTTTCTTTTTATTGTTGTAATAACAAGAAATTTTCGAAATCTAGTAACTTGGAAAATTGAGTGAAATTTGGGAAGTCCCAACGTTGAAAATAAAAAATCAACAAAATGTGAAAACTTTGGAATTGAGAAAAATTACGTCATTTACGAGCAAAGAAAAATTCGGAAACTCAGAAATGAAGAAAAATGTGAAAACTCGGAAAATAGGAGTTGAGAAACATTTGGAAAGTCCGACATGCTGAAACTACATAATTTCAGAATCTCTAAAAACTTAGAAATTAACAGCACATTTTTGAATTTCCAGATTTACGAATAATTATGAAATTTAAAGGGCGTTTAAAAATTTTTAAATTTCGAAATTGGAATTTACAAGGGCTAATAACCAAAAAAGTGTCACTTCATCAAATTTACGTTAAAGGTCATTTTCTCATACAATTAAATGTGAAAATAAGCCCTACCGCGGAATATAAGATTACGATTTTTCGGTTGTTTGCCCTTCAGTTAAGATCTTTATTTTACAAAATTAAAAATGTTGATCAAATCGATGCATCGACGAAAAATCATTCAACTCCTCAATTTTAATTCCAGCTACGTCAAAGTCTACCTTTTACCCGACAAATCAAAAAGCGGAAAACGAAAAACAAAAGTGAAAAAGCACACTCTGAATCCAGTTTTCGATGAAGTTCTCAAGGTAAGAAAAATGAATAAAGCAATATAGCAGGGCGAAAAAGGCGTTTGAAATTTCGCCCAAGGGAGGAAAATCGCATTTTCCGCCCGCGTGGTCAAAAAAAACTTTTCTAACCTAAAATAATTAGACCTAAAAAAAGAGCGATTTTTGTTCTTTGCAAAAACATCTGCAACCTTGTTACTGCTCATTTTGAGGGTAAAAATGACAATGCTACAGTTTTATTTCGATTTATCCCTAGAGAAAAAAGTGATGTAACATCTGAAGCATACCGCGTGTACCGAATGGTAATCGACAATCTATCGAAATCGTGTAATACTCTCACTTCAATGCGATGGTTCTAACGGTTCGTAATTTGCGCGCGAGTTGCGAATTTTGATCATTGAGAATAATTGTCGAGATCATTGTTGTTGATAATAATAAATGTTAAAATCATTATTTTTGATTCCGGAATTGATTTTCATTAATGAAAATTGACAGAAATTGATGGAAATGAACAGTAATTGGTTAGGATTCATAAGGATTCATGGGCATTGATACAAATTGATGGAAATAGTTATGAATGTCCATAGTAATTGATAAGAATTCATGGGAATCGATGGAAATTGTTACAAATCGATAAAAATAAATAAAAATCGATATAGTGATTGATGAAAATTCATAGAAATTCGTAAGAGTTGATGGAAATTGATGAGAATTGTTATAAATTAATAGAAATTGATAAGAATTGATACAGAAATTATGGGAAAGAATGGAAATCAATAGTAATAATTGATGGGAATTTATAGGAATTCATGAAAATTGATGGGAATAAATTGGAATTGATTGTGATTAATAGGGATCGATGGGAGTTGATGGAAATTGATAGAAATGAACGGAAATCGATAGAAATTGATATGAATATTCACGAGGATTCATGAAAATTGATGAGAATCGATGGGAATAGAATAATCGATAAGAATAAATGGAAATCAATAGTAATTGATGGGAATTCATAGGAATCGATTAAAATTAATGGGAATTTATCAGAATTGATAGAAATTGATAGGAATGAACGTAAATAGATAAGAATTTATATTTATATGAATCCATAGTAATCGAAATTGATTAGAATTCATAGTAATTCATGGAAATCAATGGGAATTGATCGGAATTCATAGAGATCTATGGGAATTTATAGGAATCAGTGGGAATTTATGAGAATCGATGGAAATTCATGGAAATAGATAAAAATTAATAGGAATAGCCAGAAATCCATTTATAAAGTAAAAAATATCCATTGATATTTGTAATAGCATGTATAGGAGTTATTCGAAGAAATTATAATCGTAAAATGCAGGCGCGCGTAGGGCGCGCATCATATCTAGTATGAGAAATTCTTTCGACGTAAGTCACCAAAGATCGTTCTATTAATATTGTCTTGTCATCGTGCTTTGTTTGATTCGTAACTATTGTAATGATTATTCAGATCTTGATAATGGCTCCAAACTAGGGCCGAAACGTTGACTCACATTGAATAAACAACTTTTGACCGGGAATATCGATCATCTCATTTTCATAACTAAAATAATTAATGGCAATATTTTATAGTTCCACATGAGCTTGAACGGACTGGAAAGCCGGGCGTTATGGCTGACGGTCTGGCACTCGGACATGTTCGGTCGCAACGATTTCCTCGGCGAAGTTAGGATGCCCTTGGAAAACAAAATTTTCGACGATCCAAGACCCCGGTGGTACCCTCTGCAGGAAAGGGTAATTAGTTCTGCAGTTTCCACGATTTTCTGAATTTTCGCATTTTTTGAATCTTCTTTTTTTATTCAAGACGGAACCTTTCGACGATCCGATCGCGTACAAGGGCGAGGTCATCGTGGGCTTGAAATTCGTTCCCCCGGATCCTGCACTGCAGCAGCAACAGCAACACCAGCAGCAACAGCAAGAGCACGAAATGGTGACGAGCGACCAGAGAAACTTGTCCAAGGCGAGGAAAAACTGGAGTCGCGGCGCACTTCACGTCCTCGTCAAAGAGGCGAGGAACCTGCAGACGCGAGCTAAACACTCGGGGACTTGCGATCCATTTTGCAAAAGGTCCGCATTTTTGGAAAATTACTTTTTTTGAGTTTAGTTTTAATGGGTGAAAAACAAAAAGTGCTGACTTTACAGTAAAACTTATGTTTTAATGATTTTCTGTAGTTAACTTAGCTTTAAACAAATATTCATTTCTATAGCATTTATTGAAACGATATGAAAACCTTATAAAAGTTTTCCTAAAATAATTAAAATTGTATTTTTAATCGTTTTTTTAACTTAGCTTAAAATAAATATGTATTTTTATATCATTTATTGAAACGATATGGAAAACCTTAGAAGAGTTGCTATAAAATAATTAAAATTGTATGAGGTCGAAATTTGTATGAATATAATAATACTATGTAAAAATTTTCATGAAACTTTTATAAAATGTGCGATTTTTATTAATAGTGATTTTATAAAGACTTAATGAAAAAGTTTTTTTTTTCAGTCTCTGGTTTTTGTGCAACAAATTTTCTTATAAAGTTTTCATAAAAATCGCATATTTTATACAATTCTCATAAAATAGATCGATTTCATGTAAAAAAAAGGAATTTTATGGAAGTTGTGTAAAAACTATAATTACGAGGGATACAATTATACTGAGCTGTTTTATGAATTGCTTAACTTTTGGTATTTTAGCGATTTATAAATTGCTGGATTTTGATGGTTGTTTCGTTTTTGTAGTTACTTGCTGCCTGATAAAGGTCGCTCTGGAAAACAGAAAACTAGCGTGGTCCGGAGATCCGACGGTAATCCTGGCTGGAACCACACTTTTATTTATAAGGACGTCAGTCTCCAGGAACTCGCTGAGAGGGGTTTGGAACTCACCGTCTGGGACCATGATCGTATTGCCAGCAACGAATTCTTGGGCGGCGTCAGATTTAATCTTGGCTCTGGTATTTTATTGTTTTTCTTAAATTTTTTTTTGAACTTCCGTAGGTTTTAGGGAGTTCCAAAAAATGTATGCACAATTTTAGAAATACTGCTTTTTGTGAAATCTTGGATAATTTCCGATTTTTGCAAAATTATATCAGTTCCTCAGATCTACATATTTTTCAAGTTTCAAAATTTTATGAAATTTTTACAAAATAGCAAATCTTCTATAATCGGACAACTTTTTAATACAAATTTGAGAATTATAAATTTTTCTTATTCCGAATTTGTAATTTTTTCGATGTTGAAAATAGGAAATTCGCTGAAAATTCTAAAAATTTGAACTCACATATTCAGGACTCAAGTATGGGAAACCCAAAATATCAGTTAAAAATCGTCTTAATTTTTTACACACAATCATGAAATTCCTATCAAATCTACAAATTCTAATTTAAAAACTCCTAAAATTTCCTCAAAACTCTTTATTTATAATGAAAATATCCTATCAGTAACCTGATTTTCACACAGGCAAACATTACGGAAAATCAGTCGACTGGATGGACGCAACCGGCCGGGAACTGTCCCTGTGGCAAAGCATGCTAGAAAGACCTAATTTCTGGGTAGAAGGAGCGGTGACCTTGAGGCCGAATCTGCACAACCACGGACGCAGTAACAGCTCATTTTAGCGATTCGAGGCAAGAGGAAAAGACACTCGTCCCAAGTCGCTGCCACTAAAAATTTCCACCAATTTTCGCCAAGTGCCTCCCCCTCCTCACCTGACATTCTAAAAACGGGCATAAATTGTTACCACCCTAGTAGACATGTTCACTCAAACACAGTGTAAATTGTTTACACAATATTTACGTAAACTGTTCAGAAATCCGGAATGTATGTAAACTGTTTACATAAACTTGACACGAAATTTTCGTCAACTGTTCATATTGAGTTTACACGAAATTTACGTAAACATGTCTACTGGAACATCGTCGAAGATGCCATATATTTTCCTTCCGACGAGCCCTCCGTCCAAAGTGGATGACAAAGTGATATTCTCATTTTCCTTATCTCCCCTCCCCCTTTTTTTGTCGATTCGACAATACTATAGAACATAATTACTGCGTTTCCATTGAATAATGGATTTCTTAGCCTTGAGTATTTTTTTTTCTGTTAAGGAATGGATCATGTGTAGAATGATTGTTTTTTTTTATATTTTATTTGTTTATCTTGTTGCCAAGTGAATTTTTTATCGGTGTTGATTGGTAATTTTGATGATCAGCTTTTATTCCGAGTGGCCAATTAGGGTGTAGGGATTTTTTCTACTGACGGGCGTGATATCGGGACACTAAAAATATTTGTAAGGTTGTAACTGGTGCGATTATTATTATTATTATTATTGTTATTATTTTTTTTTTAAATGACGAAAATTTCAACCTCGCGCCAGTTACAAGAATGTTTTTCCGGTGTACTTATCTATCGATTATTTCGACTTTTTTCCATCGAGCAATCTTAAAGTTTCAAGGCTGAATTTGCGAAAAGCATGTGTACTTAGAATTTTAAATTCATACATAAATTCAAGTTTCCCATGGTAGACGTGTTTACGTAATTTTTACGTTAATTTCATGTAAACTTCACGTGAACATCGTGTAAATTGTTTACGCAGCGTTTGCGTCAAAATGTCTACTAGGGTCCATTGCGACTGCTAAAATTGTCATTCTCCGCAGAACGTGTGTGTTTTCCGAATTCGTCGAAAACTGCCGAAATTCGCTCAATGATTAATTTGGTTATTCGACAGCAGCAGGGTAACGGGTATAGCTGGAAACTGCCTTTAGAATTGGAAAATTGTGTCAATTGTTGTACCAGGTTAAGGTATATCTAGACATTCCCATATGTATATTTGAAAAATCATATATACATAAGACATACATTCCTAATTGTATACATATGAAATTGTAGACCTATTTGTACTCCATTTACCGACGTACATGGAAGCGAATCTTTTATACCTTCGATTTTTTTTCGAAATATATTTCTCAGAGATCTTTATTCAAAATGAAACGGTTGCCTTCTGAATTCTTCCCTGAATAACGGTATTTGCATTTCCCGAACGCTCCTGTGAACAATTATTTACATAAATTTGATGGAAATTTGATATCAATAGTTTATGAATTGAACGCTCTATGCAATAACGGGTTGCGCGCTTAGAATTTCTCGAGCGCACAACTGGTTGTTGTACATGTAAACTTCACGTTGACAGTTTACACTCCCTAGTAAATGCGGTGGGTGGTTATAACCACTCGCTTCTCGCTCACTTCTAACTCTGCGAATTTTTGATGCAAAAATAGAGTTTCTGATGGAATTTGAACCTTCCGCGTTCATAATATGATTTCAGTAATACATTCGCGTAAAGAAATGAATTTCAAACTTATGAAAAAAGTAAAAAAATTCATACCATAACTTTTCATTCCATAAAATCCTTTTTTTAATGATTTAAAATGCATTCTTCCACACAAATGTTCTACTAAAATCGTATCACGTATTTACGTAACTGCGTAAAAATATGGATTTACCCGTGTGATCTTGGGGGTTTCGCGATGACTGTGGTAGAGGGGTGTAGTTGACGTGGAAAAAGCCATCGTCGAATTCGTTGACATTGGGGGAAGCAAAGTTTCCGGGTGGCGATTTAAGGGCGCATTTGACGGTTTTGGAAAAATAGCCGCGACGCTCGGCATCCAAACGCTCCCTGTTTGTGACGGCTCGCGAGTCCAAAAAACGAAGGGTTTTCGGGAGAACATAAATGGCGTACAAGCGATAGCGTTCGTAATCGGCTTCGTCGTTGCCCGCAGGATTCGTTAACTGATCGGGACAAGCCGGGTTGCCCAGTAAACTGACGTACTGGATTTCGGGACAGCAGTTGGATATTTGTTCCAAGATTACTTCGATTTCTGCAAACTTTTTTCAAAAGATGTGCAGTAGAGGATTAACGTGTTTTTCGGACATATTTTTGCGATAGTTTGTGTATGATTTTATTTCTAATAGACGTCTTTTCGTAAATTTGATAAAATCGGGTAAGCAGTTTACACTGTGTTCGCAAAGAGGAAATATGTCTGCTAGGGATTTTTGCTATTATTTTGATATTAGTTACCTTGTTGTTATTCAGGCTAAGAGTTCTCAACTTCTGTATTTTTGGAAGGGTTCCCAAGTCCCGCAAACTATTGTTATCTGGAGTGAAATGGTAACAATAAATTTTATAAGGTATGTGAAGTTTTTTAATATTTACACAGTAGATGATAGACCAGTACAATAACCGTTCAATTAGAAAAAAGGATCATTTTCATGATACATTACTATATATGTTTTTATCATCAGAGATCATATGATTCTAAAAACTGTTGATTATGTTTCTTATGAATTAATGTGAACAAAACGAGACACCCTGTATATGACTTGACTAGCATTGACCACGAGCGAAGCCCATCAGAAAAAAACTAGCGGCTACTACAAATTTCATGTATAGAAAACATCAAAAATTGAATCACCTAAAATCAACTCTTCTAAATTCACGAATTCTTTGAGCGCGAGCAGAGAAGTCAGCTCATTATACGAAAGATCCAAGCTCACACAGTTACTGCCAGCGATCCCTATCAGGCCGGCTGGTACTTTTTCCGCTTTTTGACCAGTGTACCAAACCTGTTTGTAGAACCAAAAAAATACGTTTTCTTTCCACAAAAATTCAAACTCTTCGAATTATTACCCTATCACATCGAACAGTCAAACCACCGCGATTCAAGTCCTCCGCCATTTTCGATACATGTAATGTTGTAATGTATTTGCACGTATCATATATCGCTTCACCGCGATAACTGAGCTGTAGATAATGGATAGTGATAATGGTGTATGTACACGCATAACACTGTGTACATAGAGACTACAAAGGTCATTCAGTCTTTCGATAAGTGAAGATAATTTTGCGTTTCGCGCGTCGAGAATAAAAGCCGATGATTGGCTGTGAGTGCCACATTGTGGCCACAGGACCATGACAATGGCGGTTGTTGATGTTTTGAAGATTTATTGATTTATATATGTAAATTGCGTAATTTTGGAAAACAGAGATACGGAGAATGATCAATAAGAAAGTTGATACGCATGTGAGATTGTGTCAATGAATATATTAAAATCGTTGACTTTTCTTCGACAAGCGAAGTATGAGACCGTTAAGACAATTTTGAATTTTGAGTACCACCACATTGTTTGCCACATCGGTGGCACACAATGTGGTACATCGTGTCACATGATGACACAGTGACATTTGACAATTTGCATATACACCAATGTCCAATATACACATTAAAGCTGATTTAAGCCGACGAGAAAAAGCACGTGCTCGCGTGCGCGTTTTATTCGCTTTCAATCGGTTTTATTAGTTAATAAAGCTACGTAAATTCGCGGCAGTGCAAGTGCCTTCATTTATAAATTGTTTCCTTTGAAAATGGCGTTCGTATCGACGATTCGTTCGACCTTCAGTCAGTCGGCGTTCGGCACTTGTGGAAGAGCGTTCGCGACGACCGCGAATAAAATGGGTCCTAAAGTTTTCTTCGACATGACGGCAGATAACGCTCCTCTAGGACGCATTGTCATGGAGGTAATTTCTTTTTTCAGAGTACTTAAAATACTTGTTTTTATGGTGAGATTGCCGGGGTCAGTAAAGAGGCGTTTGGAATTCCACAAACGCCGGATTTTGACAGTTTACTGGTTTTTATCGTTTATTTTGAATGTTTGACTATTTTGAAGTTGAGAAACTTGAGGAATTAAAAATTCATTACCCCTCTGATTATCTGTGACCTTGAAAAGAAATAGAACGGAATTTCTCAATCATGCAATTGATTATTCAAAGGCATAAAAATCAAGGTCTGTTATATAGTAATTGGTATGTTATATATGATGATATCTTTCGAAAATCTTGTTGGTTGTATTTTGGAAAACATCGAAAAAATTTTTTTAAAGTTGAGATCAAATTCCTGAAAAATCTAGATGATTCAGATAATTTTCAAATAGTGAATCGTCAAATTTAGTTACAAACAAAAATGCCATGTCAGAAAAACAGAAAAAGCTATAAATTTAAATTATCAACATTCTGATTTTAGTTGAGATCAGATATTGTGCCGAAAACAGCGGAAAACTTCCGAGCCCTTTGCACAGGAGAAAATGGATATGGTTACAAATCAAGCACTTTCCACCGGTAAAAAATTTTTTTCTGACCTACAATGAACAAAATTGTAATATCTATAAATTTGAAAGTTTTTTGAAATAGTGACATTTCGAGGAAAGTTTAAAATTTTTGAAATTCTGAAAAGAGTTGATCTTATAAAAGTAGAAAAAATTCAAGAAAAGTTTAAAATTTTAATAATTCTGAAAATATTCAATTTTATATAATATGAAGAATTTTGAAAAAAAAATTATTTATCAATATTTATAATTGAATGTACAATAACAAAATTTTTATATTACGGTAATAGTTCATCTCATAAGAGTTAACAAATTGAAAAAAAAATTTTTTTTTTTGAAATATTGAAAATTCTAGAAATGGTTCATTATGAAAAATTCCAAAAAATAGTTATCATCAAATGTGTACAATTAATGCACAAGTTAAAGATTTAACAATTCATGGAAAGTTCAAAAAATTCCAAAAACTATAAAAAAAGTTATTCAAACGGAGTATCTAAAATTCTGTAAGATAGTTCATCATGAAATAAGACAAATTGATGTAAAATTTAAAATTAAAAAATTTCAAAAATAGTTACTCTCGTAAAATTTAAAAAATTAAAAATTTTGAATACTCTTAAAATATTTAATTCCATGAAATATGCAAAATTTCCAAAAATTATAAAATTTGTATAATTAATGTAAAATTGAAAAGTTTCGAATTTCATGAAAAATTTGTAATTTCAGTTCAAAAATTATAAAAATAGGTATTTTCACAAAATGAAAAAAATTCATGTTATACCAAATGTCCAAGAAAAATTAAGTTTAACACTTATACATATAGCTCAAATTGATTTCAAAAATCGAAAAATGTTGACGAACGATCCCAAATTATCCAAAAAATAAAAAAAAATGTACCAAAAAATCATGTGAAGATTACACAAAATTCGAGAAAAGATCGAAAATTTTGTTTTCTGGATTGAAAAATGGTATAATTGGATTTTTGTTTTGTTTAAACAGCGTAATACCGAATTTCATGTGTCAAGGAGGAGATTTCACCAACCACAATGGCACTGGTGGAAAATCCATCTACGGTGAACGATTCAAGGACGAAAATTTCCAACTGAAACACACGGAAGCTGGCCTGCTGTCCATGGCTAATGCAGGACCGAACACGAATGGAAGTCAATTTTTCATAACAACTGCCAAAACGAGCTGGCTCGACGGAAAACACGTTGTTTTTGGAAAAGTTGTAGAGGGGATGGATATTGTTAAAAAGGTTTTCATATCAACTTCTATAAAATTTCCTGATATTCTCAAAATTTGTTCAAAATACGATTTTTTAAGTATTCGAAATTTGTGGAATTATTTGAGTTTATTGAAAGTCGTGGAATTGAAAATTCTCATTTTATGTATCAAAGTTTCAAAATTTTGGAGTTTGTAAAATTTGACAAACTGAAACTACTTTTATTGAATATCTTTATAATTTATTCATGATATCGAAAGTCTTTTGTAATATTTCAACAGATAAACTGAATTTTTTGAGTATTCGAAATTTATCTGATTTATTGAAATTGTGGAATTAAAATTTTTGCATTGTGAACTTTGGTGAAACTATGAAAATTATCATCACAGCTACTTTTTTCAAATAATATATTTATTTTTCATAAATTTAGTATATCAAAATTTGTTTTGTCGAATATTGTAGAAAATTCACTGAATTTTCGAAAGTTCATAATCTATTAGAATTTTTTATAAACCTTCTTTGTCTACATTTTGAGAAGTTGTAGGAAATTGGAAATTCTTCCAAGTTTCAAAAAAGCGCAAGATTTTGAATTTGTAAAATTTGTTGGAAATTCTGGAATATTTCATAAAATCTGCAAAATTTTTCGTACATTTCTAAAAAATAGTGTCCAGAAAATTGTGGAAAGCCTCAGTTGAAATTGGAAAATATTGGATCAGTTCTAAAAAATTTTTTTAAATTAATTTTTAGAGTTTTTGAAATACTTTTTTTTTCTTTTTTGAAACAGAAACTAACTTTTTTTTTATTTTCATTATCTCATGTTGAGTTTACGTGCTCCCTTATCAGACTTGTTATCGATTGAATCTGCTTGTAGTTGAATATTTCATTCCAGGCAATGTTTCATGATTAAATGTTGACTTCTCGTGCACGAAAAGACTATTGAATTTCGAAGAAATGTGTAGGTTGCATTAAAAAAACACGTGTATTGATAACATTCGTGATGTCTAAATGTAGACACTTTTCATTAAAGAAAATTGCTTGGAAAAACGATGTATTTTGGTAACACTCGATTAAAGAAAAGAAAAACAAAATTGTCTCAAAAGTACGTGGTGCATCAAAAACTTGTATAATTTTCAAAAATGAAACACCTACAAACGATTCTCAGAATTATTCAGAATTTGGAGAAATTTCGAAACATCTTGAAAAAAAAACTCGGAAATTCAAAACGTAATTGAAATTGATGTATTTTTTCAGATTTTTTCGAAATCTGAAATAATGAATAAATTTTCAAAAACCTAGAAATTATGGGATTTAAGTAAAAAAACGAAAATTTTTTAATCGACACCATTTTATTCTAAAATCTGTGATGTAAATAAATTTACATAAAATGAAACAAATTTCAAAACTGCACAATATTTCACAATTGAAACAAAAAATTTCTGTATCGTCAAAAAATGTGAAAAAAAATTATCAAAGCTGTCATGTAGATTTCAATTTGCTATTTTTCTCCCTATATTGGTTAAAAATAATAATTTAAAAATAAAAAAATAAAAATTCAAACACACAAAATGGTAAAAAAAATTTTATCAAAATCCGAAAATGTTCTTTGATACCTCAAAACACAGTACAAAAATAACAAGCTCAATTTTTGTATTACAAATTTCTTTTTATCAAATACTAATGTCATAATTTTGTAATTTCAGTGTGAATCGTTTGGCTCCCAAAGTGGCAAAACCTCGAAGAAAATCGTGATCAAAGACTGCGGAGAATTGCAGTAAACAAGACTCATCTTCCTGGATCTTCGGTTAATTAAATTTTCTTTATTCCTGCAAGTTCACCATATCAAGATTTATTTGGTAATTAATTACCAATTTATGAATTCGAACAAAATGAACAATGTCAACAGTTTTCTGCGCACATTTTGTTGTTAGAGCAACAATTTTACTTGAACCGACTGTTTCAAATGTTTTTTTATAGTACATGCATTTAAAAACTTCGTGTAGATGTGAATGAAAACGTGTAGTTAAGATAATAATAATAATTATTTTTTTTTTTCGATAGAATACAGACTGTGCAATTTCGTTGTATTCTGCGCCTATTCTCGAAAAATTCGTAGCAATCATGATTTGAAGATTCGAAATAAAAAATCTGGCAATTTAAGAATAAACACGAGAAGTTTTATTCCCAAAAAATGAGTAGGATCATTTTTTAATGATGAAATGAATACACCATTGACTGATCAATAATAATTTTTTTTCTATTTAATTCCGACGTATCATATAATATATATATCATATTTTTTGTATAATTTATCCATATGTAACTGCAAGTGTATATATGTATATACAAACGTATTAACATCCAAAAAAACATAAAATTATTCAAATGAAGAATATAAAAGGGAACATAAATTCGATAAAATCCTGCGTAGTCCGTAACACTATTGGTAACACTAAATTCTAGATATGTCATTTAACGCATTATTCGACTCACGGATTTATATTTTCTAATTTTTATCTGTACGAAATTACGCGAGGGTGGAAAAAGACGTTTTTTTCCTCGACTTTTTGCGAAAATTCGTCTGCACGATAAAATGACATTTGAACAACGTACGCAGTCTTGAGAAACATCAAATTTTCGTATGGTTTATGTACTAACATTCGAACGAATAACTTGGAAAACTTTTATAAAAGTTCTTCGGGAGTACAGTACGATATAACGAAATCATAAAAATACTGCAAAATGAGTTTATTAAATTCTGTGGGAAAAGTGCGTAACTTTTCTCGAACGCACTTTTTCCACGTTTTATGATAAAATAGTTCGCAACTAGTGGGATAATGATTTTCCAGCTCATACGGTTCTAAATTTCGCATTCGTAGAACAATTATTGTTACACCAGTTGTGAAATGTACGATTGAACACAATTTTTTTGTTGAAAAATTGTTATTCTTATTGCATTTCGTTGTGCTTTCATCGAATGAATTCTGTTTCTCGGAAGGAAGAACCTTCAATTGTCTGGTAGTGTCGACTAAGAACTAAGAAATTAAAGCGACGTCGATGGAAAACGTTTTCCTTTCACGTGATTTTCCTATTTTTGATTATCGTAAACATTAGATAGGAAATTTTTTACTAGGAATGGGAAAATTATCGGTGATATTGATAATTTCAGGGAATTTGAAGGATTTGGAACAAATCTTCAAAATTTTCGTTAATTTTGTCATATTGAGAACGATTTCGGAAAAAAATTGGAAGATTTTTAACGTTTTTTTTCGCTAATTCCTCAAAGTCAAAGCTACTCAAATTTTCCGATTTCCCTGTGTAGATGATTGCCTACCTAGTGTTTTTCTATGTTGCCTAAATCAAATGAGTGAAATTCATACGTCAAAGGAATACTGATCATCCTTACATTATACTCCTTATCAGTAAAGTATTTACAAAAATCAATTTCTTCCAACAGAAGACATTTTCGGTAGGCATTGATGTTTTTAACTCGTATTTAACGACCAAATCTCGAAATTTTGGCCGCATGAAATGTCCAAAAAATCGAAAAACCAAAGGAAATCAGCTTCCCTGATAAATTTTCACAAAAAGAATTACATTTTTTTATTCGAGTCCATATAAATGTTTAATTCTAATTATTACAGAATTACCAATCCAAATAATTGCATTTTCAATCTTATACATAATGGCAATAAAATATTATAAATGTGAATTTTTTAAATAACGATTCCAAATTCCGTATTCATGACCACTAAAACCTACGCAAAAAATACGTCCTACAAAGTATTTCAAACGTTTTTTGAAATTCAAAATACTTCGTAAAAACGTGTTTCAAAATGTCTTCGAATTTCCGCGCCTTGTTTTCCGACAGAGGACCTCGTATATCACAGACTAAAAAATGCTTTGGTCTACGATTTAGTATCATTCTTACATTATTATTTTTTCTTTTGCCTTCTCTCGTCCTCCGTTTCTCTAATTAATCATAACCCTAATTAATTACACCGCCAGCGCTTGAAAAAACGGTGTTTTAATTCAACACTGCCGAACGTCGCGATTTCCAAGTTAAAAAATTCATACAAATTTTCGTCGTTTTTCCACGAATTCTAAAATACGGGTTATCAAAATTGAAAACTCGTGATTGAAATCCTCGGCACGTTCGCGATTTTGACATCTCGGTCGACACTTTTTGCAAATTAAACGTACTATTTAGTTGTACACCAGTGTTGCCAGATCAGCAATACTTTTTTTTTGTCAAAATTGGAGAAAAAACTTGGGTTTTTCGTCGTTTTTGTAATTTAAAAATCGAAATATAAATACAAATTGATGAGAAATTGTTACGAATTAGGTAAAATTGTGTGAAAATTCCTGGGTCTGGCAGCACTGTTTTAAAGAAAAATTTTCGACGAATGTAAAATTCTCCACATTTGTTAGACATGAAAAAAATCAACCAACATTGATTTCAAGCAAAAAAAACCTCTCGTTCGAAAAAACACAAACCGACTGAACGAAATGCAATAAACTCGCGTACAAAAATATGAACTATGTAAAAAACTATGTCACATAGCCAACAATTTATAGTTACGTACAAAAATCAATTTCTGAATACTCAACTACACATTCGAGAACGTACGATGAGCGATTTAAGTTTTTCATGTCTACACAAAAAGACGCGATTATTCTAAGTTTCTGCACCTATTCGTGTTCGATCGACGAACGCAAATTAGTCATTTCGCAACTAGTGGAGTAATGATTTTTCGACTCGCGTCATTTGAAAACTCGTCTTCGGTTCGTTTGAGAAACTTCACACTCGTTAGAAAATTACCATTATCACGCTAGTGGCGAAATATAGCAATTGTAACAGCACACGCGTATTTTTAACACACACGGCGCGCGTTTTATCTGTCGGAATAAATAAAAGGATCTGTTATGAAACAACTTGCAAGACAATATTCGAAACAGGGACGTAGCTGGATATTTTTTCTGGATGATTTAGCAAATTCTGGATTCTTTTGCGTAGGGTATTTTTCGAGAAAAATGTAATTCACTTTCAAGTTTTTAATTTCTGAATTTCGTAGTATTTGAACTAAAATTTTTGTATTGTAGAACTGTACATTTCTGTATTTTTCGTTTTTGTTGAGTTTTTTTATGTATCTTACACATTTCGAAATTTTGACTTCGGATCTTGAAATTTTCAAGTATTTGCGACTCTGAATGAATTGGGAATAAAAATTCATGAAAATGTATACCTAAAATTTAAAATTGTACAATTTTGGATTAATGAGATTCTGAATTCCTAGAATTCGTAATTTATAATTTCAAAACTACCGAATGTTAAAAATTCAGAATGTCTTAATCTTTTCAGTTTCAAATTTTACAAATTATTCAGATTCCGAAATTTGAAGTTCTTTTGATTCATTCAACTCCTAATTTCCAAATTCTTGAAATCCTTAACTGAAAATTTCAAATAACCAAAATTCAAAATTTTCCAATTCAGATTCATAGATTATCATTTTGGAAACGATAATAGTAAAATTTGAGTACGTTTTTTGAAATTCTCGGAATTTGAATTAAATTCAAAATTCCAATGATTCGAACATTTAGGATTCCAAATTTTTAAATTTCTGAGTCTGTGATGAATATCTCATAATTCTCGAGTATGTAAATTTGGAGTTCGAAGTTTTCATATTTGAAAATTTTCACATTTTTATCGAAACATTAAAAATTTTTCAAACTCATTCATCTTCAAATTTCATAGAACGATCCAATTTCAAATATACATATAAGTATGTACAAAACTCGCAGAATTCATATTTTCATTCTACTTTCTCGCACTTTCAAATTCTGCGAATTTTTCACAAAATATCTCGACATTCAAAAAATGCAACATATTTCAACTGAATATCGGAAATTGAAACCTCAAAATCTGCCCTAAAAACTAAAAAAAAACTCCATTTTTCCAACATTCCAGCTACATCCCTCATTCGAAACAAAAATACTACGCAGTATTTACAGAATAGCACAATATCCTTAAAACCTATCAAAAAACAAACAATCATAACCCAATGCTGTATAAAACCCTTCATCATTGAAAACACGCCAAACAAGCAATCGCCACCGAATAATTTCGTGTCGCACCTTTCCGGTAAAAAATCCATAAAACCCAAAAAATCTTATCACAAGTGGAAAAGCAAAATACTACGTTGCAGCACAGATAGCGACATTCGAAAGTAAACGTTTCGTCTCTACCATTCAAGCGCTCTTTGGTTTTTCATCAAAACACTTATCGATTATTGAAAAGTAACTTAGGTCAACATTTGTGCTCGTCAGGTGAAACTTTTCTCCGAGCGCTCGAACGGAAAATTCAGGAGCCTTTCGCCAGCAAAGCCTCGATCAGTCGGAGTTTGGCCTTGGTTTGTTTGTACGTTTCGTAGACAACGCTGACTTCCGGTCCGCGGTCCTCGCGCTGCATGCGCCGACCGGCGCGGACTTCGAATTGAGCCTCCAACTCTTTCAGGGCGCGTCGCAGTCGCTTCTTTTCCTCGGCCGTTGTTTTCTGCAGGGCCAACAATTCTTTCCTGGAAAATAAAAACGAGTTTTTAATTTTTGGATTATTTTTCCCGAAGAAATAAGAGAATTATTTTTAAAAGTGAATGAATAAATCCAATAAATAATGATAACAGAACCTGGCATAAAGTTCGGGAGTAAACTAGAGCCATAAATTCAAGAAGAATAAATAATGATAATATATAATAACAAGAGAATGATGATTATAAAATAACAATACATTTATATGTAATAATGAATGAATTCGTAAAATAATTTATTAATAAACTAATTGATACCTGAATGTATAAAATGATTTATTTAATTAATAATTCATAATATGTAATTCATTTATGAATTAATTTGTAATATTAATGAATGATGTTAATAATTGAAACAAAAAATCAAAATATAACATTCTGAGAATTTTAAAGATTTACATGATTTCGACATTTTTGAAATTTGTGCAAATTCTGAGTGTTCTGAAAAATAAAAATTTGGTGAATTTTGACAAACTTCTTAAATTCTAGTATTTCAGAAGAATTTGGGGGGTTTTGAAATATTTATAAAATACTCGTTATTTTCAAGATTTGGAAATTTGTAAATTTTAAGAGAAATTTAGAGGTTTTAAAAATCGACCCAATTCAGACATTTTTTTAAATTCCTAACAATTCTGAAAATTTTGGAAAATTGTTGAATTTCGAAAATTTTAGCGAATTCAAAAAATTCAAACAATTGCAAACTGCAATTGTAGATTGCAATTGTAAACAACTGTGTTCTTTAACAACTCAGACAATTAAAAAATATTGGACACTAGCATGATTCCGAAAATTTTGCGATTTCCTAAAATCCGGACAATTTTGAAAAGTCCACAAATTTTAAGGAATTTTAAAAAATTCGAATACTGCTAGTAATTCTTGAGATTAAAAGAATTCTGAAAATTTTGAAACAAATTGCAGTCTAAAAATTTACAGAACGTCGGAAGCTTACATGATTAATTTTTAGAATTTTTTAGAATTCTGAGTGATCTGAAAAAATTGTTTGTAAAATTAGAAGATTTTGAAAATTGACCAGATGCAGGAATTTTCGCAAATGCTGGGAATTCTAACGATTTTGGAAATTTCGAAGATTTTTCAATTCAAATACGACGAAAAAATGAAAAAAGGGATAATTTAGAAAAAAAATGTGTACGGTGGCAAAGCGTGCAAGATTTCCACGGTGCAACGACTGCCTTCGCTGCTGCTGTGTTGGCTGTCGCTGTCGGTCGGCAGCTGGTCCACGGGGTCGATGCAGTCCAGGATTCCCCTGTGAGACATGTCCGGCTCGCTGGCTCTTCTTTCCGACTCGTTGTGACTCCCGGGCAAAGATGAAGACGTGAAATCCATCGCCTCGTGTTCCAAAATCGTCGCCAGCTCTGACAAACTGTCCTTATTCTTACTCTGCAACAATCAGTAATCGTCACTAATCTGAAATGCTTAAAGTTTTAATTTACAATTTACGAATATTTGCATTCAACATATTATAATCATAATAATCGAAGTCTTCAATTTTCAAATTTCCAAATGTTCAAATTTTCAATCCTAAATTTTGGTCCTGAAGTTTCTAAACTTCAGAAGTCGCAAATTTTGAAATTGCTAAGTTCATGAGAATTCGAGACTCTGAAAAATTCGCCACTTAGTAAAAATTTTCAACGAAGTTTTTTTTATTCGTTACATTTTAAGGTTTCCAAACAATAAAAGTATGAAAATTTATTTTAATACTTTTATCATTTAAATATATTATTTTTGGATATTTTTGAATTCAAAAAAATATCCCGGAAAATATTTATAATGATTAAAAGTGTGACTTTCACAGAAATAAACTGTCATTCAAAATCATCGAAATTTTCTGAAAAATAAAAAATATCAGAAAGTCTACATAATTGTACAATTTTGCTTTTTTAATCCGTCGAATTTGAAAAAAATTTATGAAATTCCACAGAAATATACATAAATTGCACCAATTTTGAAAATCTCTCAACATTCCCAAATATCATTGAATTCGAAAAAACATCTAGGAAAGTTTGTATAATCGTCAAAGTTTGACTATGACAAAAATTAACTATAACTCATAATCATCGAAATTTTCCGAATAAAATAAAACACCACCACTACATAATTCCAAAACATTTTTCTACAATCCGTCTAATTCGAACAAAAATTTCTCAACATTCCCAAATATTTTCAAATCCAAAAAAACACCCCGTCAAACAAATACATCCACCATCAAAGTTCGACTTTCGTCATACATATTCCTTCCGAAAAAAATTCCGACCTCCAAACCTCATAATCCCTGGAATGTCCCCGAAATTCCCTTACCGCGCCAACTCGAATAAGAAGCCTCTTCAACATCCTGTACTTATCATACAGCGGCCTGACAACAGCGCGATCCTCCTTGGAAACCGCTCTCCCAAAAATGTTCTCGATATGCAGCAGCGACTTTTGAACAGCCGTTTTCTCCTCCAGAAGTTGCTGGTACGTCAATTCCTCCATGTTTTCCGGCCGCTCGCTCTTCTTGCGTTTTTCGTCGAGCTTCCTCTCGACCTCCCGCATCACCTCTTCCATGCAGCCGACCCGCGACTTCTCCTGGCTGTTGTTGTTGTTCGTGGGGCTGAGCTTGCCGAACACACTGCCCTCCTTCAGCGACTTGTGTTCTTTCCGCAGTTTCCCGAGCTCCCAGCACAGCCGCTTGACATCGCGGTTGCTCATCTTGTCGGAGTGACTCGGCCGGTAGCCGAAATTCTCCTCGAACTCGCTCTCGTACTTTTTGATTTTCTTCTTCAGGCCGTTTATCTGCTTCGCGAGATTTTTCAGACCCGCTTCGTTCGGGTCGGGCTCGTTGGGCAGGGAATCGTTGTTTTTCGAGTAGAACCTCCGGTGGATCAGGAGGGAGTTGCGGGGCGACAGCAGGGCCTCGACGGAATTCGCGTCGACGTCCTGGGAATTGAATAAAGTACGTTGAGAAAGGGTTTTTTGATTAAAATAAATTCTTAGATTACTAGTGATTTTCAAATTAAGGAAAATTTCGCGAATTTTCGGAACATTTTTTTATTAAAAAAATTCTTAGATTACTAGTATTACTAGTAATTTTGAAATTAAGGAAAATTTCGCGAATTTTCGGAAAATTTGGTAATTTTCGCAAGTTTCTTGAGAATTTTCTAATTTTTTTAAATCGAGAGAATTGCTGGAATTTTGTTTATTTTGTAAACTGCGTAAATTAGAAACATACGTAACATTTCTAGAAACTTAAAAATTTTGAAAATTCAAAAATTTTCCAATTTTCGAAGAATTTTAATATTTTCGTTTATACATTCACAATTTTGAAATTTCAAGAATTGTGGAAATTTTGGGAATTTTATCATGTTCGAAACTATGAAAAATTTTCAAATTATTGAGACTTTGGAAAACTGAGGATTTCGGAGATTTGTATTATTTTGAAAATTAGACGATATTTTTAATTAGATGATACCTAAAATTTTTGAAAATTAAAAGATTTTCCAAATTTAGTTGATTTTGACAAATTCGTGAATTATGAACATTCCAAAAAATTCGAGAAACTTGGAAATTTCAAACAATCTCAAAATTGTGAGAATTTCTGAAATTGTTTCAATTTTGTAAACTGCGTACATTTAAACGATACGTAAGATTTCTAGGAATTTCAAAATTTTGAAATTTTGATAATCTTCCAATGTTCAAAGATTGTCAATATTTTCGTGAAAATATTCACAATTTTGAAATTTCAAGAACTGTGAAGATTTCGAGAATTTTATAATGTTAAACTATGAGAAATTTTAGAATCGTTAGGAATTTTTTGAATTTTGAGGATTTCGAAGACTTTTATCATTTTCATAAATTATAAGATTATATAAAATTGTGGAACGCTATGAAATTGTTTTCAATTTCGTTAATTTTGACAAATTCGTAAAGTATAAAAATTCTAAAAATTTCTAAGAATTTGTGAATTTCAAATGATTCTAAAACTGTAAGATTTCAAGTTATTTTAATAACAATTACAAAGTTCAAAATGTCAAAAATTGTATTTCGCAAATTTCGGAACTATTGAAAATTGTCATAATCTCTAAAATTTCGAGAATTTTTAAACTTTCAAGAATTTGCACAATCACAACAATTCTTCTACATTTTTATGACTCAAAATTCTTCAAAATCGTGAGAATTTTCAAAATTTTATTATTTGTGGAAATTTCAGTACTTTTTACTTATCCCTAGAATTTCGAGGAACCTGAAAATTACATATTCCGAAAAATGTCGAAATTTGAAGATTTTGATAGTTAAATAGTTTTAAAATTCCGATAATTTTGATTATAATAATTTCTATAAATTTGTAAACTTCGGAATTTTTTTAAATTGGAAGAATTTCTTCAATTTTATTATTTCTGAGTGTTTCAAGAAAATACTGACTTGTCTGTGCTGGAATCCCCAGTGTGTCAGAGTGGGATTTTCGGCGTCATCCTGGTCGAGCGTGGGGGGCCGAGCCGGCGACGGGGATCGACTCGGACCG
>JAPYZK010000479.1:7548-34416 GCA_030522785.1 Platygaster equestris
TTTACTGGGTACATCATTTCCTCAATTTGCTTTGCTAAGTTTATGGACATGATTCCACTGTATGCCAATGTGCACATAGGCATATAGTTTATAAGATGTTTTCCAGAAAAAAGACTCGTTCTCAGATACACTCGAGTTTGGTTTTCAGTTCTTTATAATTATAGTCGATATGATCACCCGAGTCGAAAAATTTAGTGAGGATTTTGAGTATAAATTGAGCATATAAAAATTATCAGTGGACCGATGGATTTCCATGCTTTTTCGTGTCCTCATTTTATACTCAAAATGCTTCTAATTGCCGTTTTCGGCACTTTGAGTACAAAATGAGTATAAAAATATCCTCTAAAAGTCCTCAAAATACTCTCGATTCCCAACTATGCTGCACTCAATTTGTCTTGAAAATGCTCACTATTCCTCGATTTTTACTCAAAATACTCACGTTTTTATTCTCAAAAAATGCTCAAAATACTCCGGAATCTCCCTTAATTGACTCTCGGAATACCGCGTTCGTATTTCTCATCGTTTTTGACGTGCTTTTCGACCTTCAATCGCATTAAAAATATTAATGCAATAATAAAAAAAATTTTTCATTACATAAAATCGCTCGCGTGGCTAATCTTCTACCGAGAACTCTTAAAAACCTCACTCAAAAAACCTACTCTGAGCGAGAGTTAAACCTGGCGACCTACTGATTACTAGCTAACATACCTAACGACTACGCTACGAACTACAATGACTAACAACGCGAAAGAATGAGTCATCCAAGACGGTCCAATGTATGTAGATATCAGAGGGATGCATAATTATCTTTCCATTCATATCACATTAAACCAAAATTGTTAACAAGTGTAATGTTACCAATAATTTTGTTACACTGAAAAAAATTCGAAGTTTTGGAATTAGAATTTCTAAAAAAGCTGTCATATATATTACAAAATTTACTTTTTTTATAATTCAGAATGCTTCAGTTCAAAGGTTTCCGAACTGGAATTGATTGATTTCGGAATTGCAACTTTGCATGTTTTCATATGACCATGTGCATATGGGCATATACAGTTTATAGGATGTCTTCCAGAAAGAAGACTTGTTTACGAAAACACTTGAGTTTGGTTGTCAGTTCTGATAATTTCAGTCACTTTGGTCGGATTTCAAATCGAGAATATCGCCTGCTGGATAGGATAATTTGGGATTTTACCATATGCCCATGTGCACATGGGCATATAGTTTATAAGATGTTTTTCTGGAAGGAGACTTGCTTTCGAAAACACTTGAGTTCGCTTGTCAGTTCTCTCAATTTCAGTCAATGTGGTCGGATTTTGAATTGAGAATATCGCCCGCAAGATAGGAAAAATTGGGACTATACCATATGCCCATGTGCACATGGGCGTATAGTTCATCAGATGTTTAAAAAAAAGTCCTTTTTTCGAATACACTTGAGTTTGATTGTCAGTTCTCATAATTTCACTTAATTTAGTCGGATTCTGAATTGAGAATATCGCTCGCAGAATAGGAAAATTTGGGATTCGACTATATGCACAGGTGCACATTAGCATGTAGTTTATAGGATGTTTTCTAGAAAACAGACATGTTTCCGAATACACTTGAATTTGGTTGTTAGTTCTTCTAATTTTGGTGAATTTAGTCGAATTCTAAAATAATACTATCTCCTGCAGGATAAGAAAATTGAAATAATCCTATGCTCATGTCTATATGGGCGTGGGGTTCTTTGGATATTTCTCAGGAAAATTACTTGTTCTCGGATATACTTCAGCTTTATTATGAGTTTTTTTCTAGCGGTTTAGTTCTTATGGGGGATATTAGTTGGGGGTCGGCTTCACCTATCCAGTGTCATAACCCTGGTTGCCATAAAGTAGCCGAAATAATAAATCGAAATTGACTGCCCGAGCGGCCCGAGCTACGAGATGAGTTAATGGAAAATGTTGAGTTCTCGTAATTATTGAAAAAATGGCATGTAATAACATGATTATTGTTAGAATACGTAAAAAATATGCAGGTCCTAAAAAATAATCCGTAATTGAATGATTAAGTCGAATGAAGAAACATTTATCATCGACGTTAGGCAATATTTCAAAAAATTTTACAGGATTTCCAAAATTTTTGGAGTTTTCAAAATTGTATAAAATTTCTAACATTTCCGATAATTTCGAAATTCACAAATTTTTCCGAAATTTGGAAATTTCAAACTTTGAAAGTATTTAGAAAATCTCTTCAATCTCCGAAATTTCCAAATTTCCTGAATATATCAACATTTATTGAAAATTGATGAATTTTCGAAAATTTAATGATATCAAACTTTCATAAATTTTTTCAGATTCTCAAAAAATTCACCATGTTAGGAATTTTTTAAAAACTTCCAATACTTCCAAATTTTTCTTAATTTTGAAATATGTTCAAGTGTGTGAAAATTGCCGCAAATTTCAGTTATTTTTGGATGTCAACAAAAATTTGTTACTTGCCACAGTTCTGCAAATTTTCCAACAATTTCGGAAATTTTAAGAAGTTGTATAAAATCCCAAATTCTATCTTTTGACTTCGCCTAGCGGAAACAGCCATTGAGTATTGATTAAACCGACTTGTGATGATGATTGCCGATAATGAAGGTTTACTGTCTAATCAAATTTGGCGAAAAACAGACGAAATGTAATAATTTTCAGATTATGGCTAATTTTTGGCAAGTATATATTGTTATTTCTGTAATATTAGCCTAGCTGGTGAGTGTTCACATTTTTTTAGTACTTACTTTCCCCGTATATCCCTTTTCTTCATCTTGGCAACTTTGTGGCAACTCATGGGCAACTGTTATAGTTGCCGTAAAGTTGCCACCGGTCCATCAGGGGTCAATTTGTTCCGATTTTAAATTGAGAATATCGCCCGCAGGATAGGAAAATTTGGGATTTCACTATATGCCCATGTGCACATGGGCATATAGTTCATAGGATGTTTTCGAGAAATGCGATTTATAGATTTATTGTTTTTATAAGAAAAATCACGGAGATCTGCCGTGACACTGAAAAAATAATGGTTAATGGTATTTTTAACTATTTTTTACCATGATATAATCGATTATATAATCGAAGCTTCGATTAAATCGTTTGTAACCTCAATCCTTTTAGGGATTGAGTTAAACCGGGCAATGGGCATTAGCATTCCATGTACGAAGTGAAACCGGAATTCAAATTTTGAATTGTTCACAGGCTACTCGCCAGAGGGTAGCAGCTACTTGACTTCCGAATTCCAACATGGCGGCTGATGATAAGGGGTGTCCCTGCGAAATTTGTAACGGAATTCGAACGAGAATCGACCAAATTTTCGGTATTTTGAAAACATATGGCTGGATGCTCGATTCTTACATTGTGGTATGTAGAAAAGTTACTGAAAAATGATTTTTCGATCCTATAATACTTGCAAGATATACATACGTACACATATGAAAATTTTCGTCGGCGCCATCTTTGTTTAGGCGCATTTGTCGTTATTCCTGTTCGTAACGGTTTTTTATGTTTTTCAGGACTTTTTTGAAGAAAATTTGTGGTCCAAACTTCCTTTGAAATGGCAGGAGTTTTTGGAACTAATATCGCCGGAAGAAATGGGATTTTGGATTTTGCGCGAGTCGAATCCGAATTCGAGGAAAGTTTGGCCGTTATCGATGTTGGCGTTACGAAAAGTTGTGGAGAACTGGGAGATCGATAGGAAGCATGAAAAAGGCGTTGTTTTTCGATGCCAACGAAATACGTGTGGATTTGAGAATTCGGGAAGAGAGTTCGGCCGCCATAATGGATCTTGTGAAAATTACGAGAAATTTGATAATTTGTTTCTGAAACACGTCAAGGTCAAGAAGAGATACGAAGTAGGAAAAATGGCGAAGGTAGTGATAAAAAAATTCGATTAAAAAATTAAGATTGACTCGAAAATTTGGAGGTTTTTTATAACTCCACAATTCAGAAACTAAAATGTAGTACATTTAAGATTTCCGGAATATGAAAGTATGAATTAATTATAGTTTCAGTTAGTAGTGAAAGAAGAAAATTTGTTAATTTTCAGATCCTTTCCGACATTTCTACGGAAAAAAACTGCAAATGCATAATAGATGTCGGTTCTGGAATCGGTCATTTATCACGAATGATGGCGTTTAAATACGAAACGGAAGTTACAAGAATCGAACAAGATGCAGTTTTATTAAAAAAAGCAAAGTACTCATGAAAAATTGAGAATTAAGGAAATATTGTTTGTTTAGAAATTAACATTCATGTTATTATTTATTTATATTATACTCTATGATGATATTAGAGTCCCTATAAATAGAGAGTCTGGCTATCTGCAATGTGTTGGTGTGTACGTGTCGATCGCTCGACCCAAAATGGCAGCGGCACGCACACATACATTCGACACGTACGTACAATCGCTTCTTCCTATTGGCGGAGCCGCCATTTTGGGTCCAGCTTTGAATTCAGCCAATCAGACAGTTACGGTCGATAGCCAAACTCTCTATTTATAGGAACTCTAGAGATAACATATACTATTATTCTATACATATATCAATTATGTCATTATATAGTAGGATATGTTATTGTACTATATATTATTATATTATTTATTCTTATACTTTATAGTATATTTATATTATCAGTTTATTTATATTATATTGTTTTGGAAATTTTTTCAGAGAATTAGACGAAGAACTGCGTCTAACGATTCGTAAGCACGTTCCTGATGTCACGGCGAGTCTCCCTCGAAACTTGGCTGTGAAACTCGACGCTTACAATATAAAAGAGGAATTTTTGAACAATTTGAGCACTGAAGATTTTGGAGTCATTGGGTTGCATCCATGCGGAGATTTAGCGATAACGCTGCTTCGGTTTTTCAACAATTGCGATAGAGCAAAATTCATTTGTGTTGTTGGTTGCTGCTACATGAAACTAACAACAAGGTGAAAAATTCGAGTATTTGATTCTTTTCGTATTTAATAACAATTTTTAATAACGACTTTTTTTCCAGTGAAACTTCCGATGTTCCAAAATGCTTCCCAATGAGTAATTACGTTTCTTCATTGGAACAAAATGCGTTTTCCTACAATTCTCTGGAAGTTGCTTGCCACGCTGTGGAAAAACACTGCGATAAATTGAAAAAAGAAAACTTCGATGATCTCAAAGTAAAATTCTTCATCGATTTTCCAGTTTGCTCGAAATTTCTCGTCATTCATTTTTTTCTTTTTTGTAGGTTCACGCGTATAGAGCTGCTTTGGAACGCATTATCATCACCAAAAACCCCAAAAATCGTCGCGGCCAAGTTCGAAACGTCAAAGTAAAAAGCGGAATGTCATTTCAACAGTTGAGTACATATAATGTTGAAAAATCCAGTCAGTTGGACAATTTTTGAGAGTTGAATTATTTTTTTAGGTACTGCGAACTTGCAACAAAAGACATAGACCTTGAAAATCCTTTGGATTTCTCTGATTTTCAAAATCCAGAAATTTTGAAACTTATTCGTAAATGGAAACAAGTCCTTTTATTCGGTTCGCTGCGTTTGATGCTGGCACCTTTGATAGAAACAGTTGTTTTATTGGATCGTTTTTTGTACCTATCGGAACACAAATTTGAGCCATACCTCAAGGCGGAGTTCGATGCAAGAATTTCTCCTCGAAACTTTGTATTACTTTGTTCGAAATGAAACTCGTTTTGAAAACTTGCAAAAAAATGTGTACTAATTCCGATTTCTCGGTCGGCTACGGAAATGATGATTTATTATTGTCTCTCTTGAAAGTTGGGTACAAAAAATTTCAATTCTTAAGGGATTCTAAAATAACTTATTCATTTTGTCGTTATTTTTATTCAATTATCATGAATTCATTCAATTATGCAATTTACGTAAAATTTAAAAACCAACATTTTATGGATACGGGCCCCAAAATTCCAAGATACAGCCCTGGGCAAATCTGAGAACTTCCACATGGGCCCCAAAAATGCATGATACAGCCTTGTACAAATGAAAAAATTTTTGATCCGCCCCTCATGTGACCTTTCAATCTCGTTGCCAGCAAAACTCGACAAATTGGAAAGTATCAGGAGAAAAGAGTTAAAAAAATGAAGAGATATTCGCTGGTAGCGCTTGCGTCAACAGTTACCAAAAATCGTACAAAATTTATCACATTTGTATCAGGAGCATAGAAGGTCGTAGGGGGTATTCGTTCATTACATGAAAAAATTTACGAAAAAAATTATCACTTTGTATCAAGAGCATAGGAGGTATTCGTTCATTTTCTGAAAAATTTCACGTGAAAAAATTCGTCACTTTGTAACAGGAGCATAGAAGTACATAGGATGTATTCTTGTTTTTCAACTATTTTTTCGCCGTTGTGAAAATTTTACTCGATCTTTGACAATGTAACAGAAGTGTAGAAGTTCCGAAGAGGTTTTTTTCAAATTTCGAAAATTTTACAAATACAACGTCAATTCGACACAAAAATTAGAAGCTGATTTTTTTATGTTTAGTGTCGTTCCATTTGTACTCGCGTAAACGGAAAAAATACTAAAATTAGACGAAGTTATAATTACCTGACAACACTGCAGATGTTTACGCATCAAGCGTATGTGCTGGAACGCTCGCCAATTTTTTTGATCAAAAATATTGAAATAACACGAAATATTTGACAAATTTTAATAAACAAATAATATGCCATGATTCCATATCAGCATGATTTACATATAGACCACGAGAGAAAGTTTTTGTCAATTTTTCGTAATTCAGCTGTGAAGGAGTGATAAATACACATATTTCAATCTGCAAAATTATTTAATGGTTTAGCGATTCCATAATACCAGTGCCAAGTGACTGTTCTGCATAACAATAATACATATAATAACATCTAGTACACATACAATGCTGTAAAATATAACCAAACACATTTGAACGAGTAAACATATTTGCATACATTTAATTTTAAAAAAAAATTGTGTCATTCCTTGGTTCACATTTTACTAGTAGCATTTCTGGTTAGATTTTCCTTCTTGGAGAAACGAGATTACTAAAAACAAAAATTGAAGATCTCCCACTCTAAATAAAACTTTGAAGTTTTTAAACTCACTCATTTGAAAATTTTAACTAAAATTCACTAATTCCTATCTGAATTGTGAAATTTTTTGAAAATGTTAGGAACAAAAATTTTGAGATTTTTAGATTCCAAGTTTACTGAGGCCAATTAAAAAATTATTGAGATTCTAATTTACCACTTTGAATAACTGTCATTTATTGAAATGTCTAAATTTAGATTTTGTGTTTTTGATTCAAAAAATTTCCAACTCAGATCTGTAACTTTCATGTTTTTGAAACTTGTCTATTCTCAAGCTTTTCTTACCGTGCTTTTTGGTATTTCATCTCGTTGTCAAACTTAAACTAAAAATTTTTGGAAATCGCTAAATCCCTAAATATCTAATTCTAAATTACTATTTACACCAAAGTCCATATGGAACGTTAACTTTACAAATTCGGAATATTCAAACTTTCACTCAAAAATGTAACAAATTCCTATTCTCAAAGAAAGAAAATTTTCACACAAAAATGCCAGACAGGACAAAAATACGTGTTTCTACAATCAAAACTCGCGTTGGCTGAATAAAAAAAAAAAAGCAATCATAATTACCTGTACAATGATCACAAAAAGTCCATGTCAAATCGCCGCGCCAAAGTACAATTTTTCCGGAATATTCGTATCAAAATGCATCGTTTCCGGTATACAAAGGATTATTTAAAGATAAAAAAGTACGGACGTTACGTAACTTTCCTTTTTGACAATATTCGATATTATTTTTGTTATTCTCAGCATTGATATACACCGTCGATATACAATTCACCAGTTATGTACTAACAATCGAACGGTGAAAAATCAAAATTCCGTAAGAGATCCATTTCTCAAAATTAAATTCGACTTTTCAACATGAAACTCGCAAAAAAGCCACTTACGCCCTTTTGCTTTTCCACCCATTCGATCGCCTACTATATTCCCAAGTGTTAACTGCAATGTAATCGTAGTTTCATTAAATTTGATTTATCAAAAATTTTTGCTACTTGTTATCATAATTGCACCACATTTGTAAGATTGTAACAATAACCTTGATTTATCATGTACTCTATGCTTAAATAATTTTCAATTTGTAAAACATTAACATCATTAAAAGTCGTTTCGAACAGAGCCGACGAGGAACTACAAAAATTTGATCTTTGATTTTCAATCAACCGCGCCGATCGACTCTGCCCAAAAATTCGTGTCAACAAAGAACATTCGTATTTCTTTTTTCTTTTATACTCTCGAAAACAATGTATATGTTTCACAATATTTCTGTATAAACCCCCCACTCGACAATAGGCTTTTTATCAAATCGAAACAGCTCCACTTTTTTACATATATATATAAATATATTGTATATATATATATATTTTTCGTTTTTATGTAAGACTAAAAATGCACATTTAAATTGCAAAGGTGAAGTCGTGGCAATCGACTCAAAAAAAGGGTACATGAATCAAGTTGGAAGTACGTATCAGTAAAATCTGTCATAAAACGGAAAAAAGTCACTTTTGTCGTAAGGTTCATTTTCTGATGCAAATGAATTCGAAAATGAACCTTACGACAAATGTGATACGCTTTTTTCCATTTCACGACAGAAGCGGGCTTAAAAGTTACAAATTGTACAGTTATATTGAAAGAATGAGAATCGTTACAAAATAATGAACATAATTGACAGTTAATAAAAAATAATCCAAATTTCAGAAAACGCTGCTTTGTGTACAAATACGAACTCAAAAATTTAAGTAGCATAAAACGACTTATTAGTACTTCCAACTCAATTCTTGACTCGAGAAAAAACTATTTTTCGTTTTGGCAAAATTGTCATAATTTTTGGTCATCAAGATTGCGAAATAATCATTTTTATAAAAAATTAAAACAAATTTTCTACTACCAAAACTAGCAGACAAAAACATATAAAATTTTCAAAAAACTATTGGAAAAAATATGGACATCATAATTTGATGACCACAAATTCCACAATATCCGTACATTCACAAAATATGAAATTCGAACATTCAGTTTCGGAAACACGAAACTCAAACCCAAATCCAACAAAAAAAGATTGACCAATATGACAATTTCGTCAAAACGCCTGTATACGTATTTCTACATGTATAATGCAATTTTACAATTTCAAACAAAAAAAAGTATCACTGTCACTTGGTGCAATTCCCCATACAATAAACTAAAATACAAAAATTGATATCCACCGTAGTATCATTCACAGCGACAACTGAATCAAGTACGCACAGAAAAAACAAATAGTTATCTTTGATTTCACAAATCTTATGTACAATACGATGACAATTTCAAACTAATGACTCTTTAAGAAAACAAAAAACCCCATTATTAATCCTGTGTGTTACAAATTCCATTTCACTACCACGCGAGTTGCAAAAAAAAAAACCATTTCAATGTTAACAACCCCAAATTTACACAACTGAGAGTGAATGAATTTCCTCGAACGTAATTACGTTAAATCCTAGTCTACATTTGATCTTGTCCATTATTCGAAAGAAACCACTCGACGGTACACAAAAACAAAACAAAAATTACTAAATCTATTTTGTAACTGCGCAAACGACAAAAAAAATTGTGCAAAATCTTCGTGCTTTGTACATAGAAAAAAAGACGCATTTTTGCAACCACGAGTGCTTCCAAAATCTCGCTCTCCATTAGCAATAATTTTTTGTAACCCAACAATTAATCGCATTTGTCATAGATCACAAGATAAACAATAATCACAACAGTCCAAATTGCAATTCCTCCTTTTTCCCCGCGTAGACTCAGTTTTTCGAGATATTCAAAATTTGGTTATTTACAATCGAATATGACTTACAATATACGGTTTTTGTAGTTGCGGAACAGGGGCAGACTACAGGACGCGGGTCGAATCGAGTCGTGACTATACCTTGAGCGCGGCTTTCTGGTTCCAGTGGTGGAAACGGTTGGAGTTGTTGTACATGGGGTAGAATTTCGGGTAGCCGTTGAAATTCATGAAGGGCGGGGGCGAAGGGGCGCCCATGTAATAATGCGGCATATTGTAGTACCAGTTCATGGGATGCGGCGCGTGGATCATGCCGGACGAATGGTTGAAACGGGGCCGATTTCGGTTGTGCCCTTGGGAACGCGAATTGTTGCGTCTCCACTGATGGCTGCGATTGCCGTGGCTTATCGGGGGCGACGGTTGCTCGATGGGGAATTTCATGAACACGACTGGTGATACGACTTCGGGAGTCTGGAATTTTACAAACATTGGTCAGTACGACGGATACAAAACAATAATAAAAATGTCTGGGAATATCGAAAAAAATGGATTTTCATTTTAATTGGCAATGAAAATGGTTTTTGCGAGAAAAAAATCTACCGAGCCGGGAATTTTTTTTAAATTGAAAACGTTCCTTATCACTGGGTTGTTAATGCGAAGAAAAATCCATGTTTTTCGATATTCCCAGTCAGTTTTGTTATTATTTGGCAATTAAAATGGTTTTTGCGAGAACAAAAATTCACCGAGCCGGGAATCGAACCTAGGACCTCTCAATTTCCCAAAAGCACCCGACATGAAATCGAGAGGTCCTGGGTTCGATTCCCGGCTTGGTGGATTTTTTTTTCGCAAAAACCATTTCATTGCTAATTAATAACAAAACTGACTGGGAATATCGAAAAACATGTATTTTCCTTTAAATCTACAATTGATTGCTCCAAAGAAAAAAGTACAGTTTGAATTTTATCAATCAATTTTGTTTAATTCTGGATATTAATAAAAAATAAAAAAGTTTTATATTTCTATGCTCTAGAACTGATTTTTGATTTTATGTATTCTCAGATTTTTCAATTTCAAGTGCGCAGAATTTTCTATTCATTGAATAATTTTTAAATCATTTTTCATTGATTCAATTATCATCTAAATTCTTCACTTTGTTCGACCATAATTTTTGTAACAGAAAAAATATGAAAATGTTGGCACTTTTTAAATAATAATTTTTTAGTTTTTTCGTTCATATTTTCTGAAAACAGATGCCAAAAATGAGTATTTTCAGAACATTTTTCTTGGAAAAGAATCATTCAGTTCAAATTTCTCATTTTTAAAATCGAATTTTGAATATTTTGATGCAAATCCAAGTTTTATGTTCATAACTTTGGAAACTTATTTTGAAATTTTTGTATTTTCAGAATTTCAATCATCGGTTGAATCATTTCGAAATAATTTTATATTAGTTGAAAATTAAAATTGTTATACGTTAAATATGATTTTAATTATTAATATACTTGTTGAATCTTTTTTTTTTTTTAATGGAAAACATTGAAAAGTTGATTGGAAATTGTTGGAATTTTTTAGAATATCTGAAATTTCCTGTCATTTTCTACATTATTCAAAATTTTTTACAATTTTCTATTACTTGAAAGCTGAAATATCCAAAAATGAAAATTTTTACACTATTTCAGTTGTGGAACTGACTAAATTTGAATTTTTCGAGTCTTTTGGTTTGTACTTCAATTTGGAAGGTATTAATAAAATATAAAATGAAATACTAATATTATATAAAATATTGGATTATAGATTTGTGATGTAATTTTTTGCTAGTTGAATCAGAAATCCTTAACAAATTGAGTGCGAAGCCTTTGAAAATATTTAATAATTATATCGCGTTATTCCAAATTTTCACTATTTTCTGGAAACCAATGTAAATTTGAAACATTTTCAAAAGTCTCTAAAATTTATTTAAAATTTCATTGAAGCAGTTCAAAACTACCAACTTCTAAATTTTCGACAATACTTTTTACAGTTGTTAGATTATGTGCATTTAAATTCGAAATTCATCAAACCACACAATTTCCTGTCATTTTCAAATCCTATAAGATCATTACAAAATTCTGTTCCAAGTCTTTGCAAATACCAAAAAGTTTTAAAAAATCCAAAAGTAAATCAAAATAAAATCAATCAATAAATTTCAATGAATATATTCAAAAATCCCATAAATTTTCTTTAAATCCTCTACATCCCCAAAAATGCTGGAAATAAATTCAAATTCCTAAAACATCATCAAATTCTAACTCAAGTTTTTTGGAAATCATACAAAAGCACTCGAAAACTACCAAAAACATATCAACAATATTTCCATTAATCTTAAAGAACAAAAAATACAGAAAAAAAGAAGAATATTTCTTGATTAATCACCTGCTCGCCGGACTCATCATCTTCTTCCTCGGATCGCTCGAGTTCTCCATCGACATTGGATCCGTCGCTCTGGCTGGACAAGCTGTTCTTATCATCAAACGATGCCAAAATACAATACGATCCAGCTTTTTCTCCAAAACGATATCCAACTTCATTAGGATCCACCCAAAGCGTCAATTCCAAGGGCAGAATAAGATCCGCGTATTTCATACCCGCGGCATGTGCAGCGCTTCTCAAAGTCTCATCCCTGCAATACATACATAATTAATAGAAATTAATCAAGCACAGCAAATGTAACATTTAAAAAAATGTTCGACTTAATATTCATAAATATTAGAATTTTCCAACATTGTAGAGGGATCGATATTTGAAATTAGAAGTTTGAATTTGGCGCCTTTTCTGTAACGTTTCTTTTCTTGACTTTTCTCAAATAGCGTAAGTAGAGGAAAGGTCTTGTGGTATAAAAATTTCTTAGTAATCGTTAAATTTCTTGCATTTTGTTGGGAAAATTATGGAAACCATTAATTCTACGTGTATGGGAAAGTATGCTGAGTATTTTACATTGTAATATTGTGTGTATTTTGATTTTGTTCAGGTAGATTTGGTACGAAACCAATCACACTGCAAGGACGAGGTATCAATGTGATTTTTGTATATTATTTGATGACATCTGTATTTTTGTTTTGTTCCGATTTTATGTAATTTTTTTTGGTTTATGTATCTGATTAATTGTATTTAGAATTGATCATTCAATTTTGCTTATTTTCATGTTGTAAATAGATTCGAGGTTAGAATTGATTTGTTGTTCTGTTGTAATCGATAGATCGATGAATCGATAGATCACTTTAATCCTTTTCTTTAGCAAGTAGCAACCATCCTCAAAATATAAAATTACGGCGGGAATATTTGAATAAGTTCATTTTTCCGTCACAACATATTGTTTCGATTGTATATAGTGTTTTAAAACAAATCTTGAATAATTAGTAATTACAAACTTTTTTTAAAAGGAAAATAGAATGTTAACTTTCACATTTTTTTAATTTTTGAATCTAATAAAAAATTTTCTGAGATTCTTTTTTTGAAAAGTTCAGATGATTAAAATGTATATTTTGAAGATTACAAATCTGGAAAATGTTTTTGAAACTTTTCAATATTTACAAA
This sequence comes from Platygaster equestris, assembly GCA_030522785.1. Lineage (NCBI taxonomy): Eukaryota > Metazoa > Arthropoda > Insecta > Hymenoptera > Platygastridae > Platygaster > Platygaster equestris. Next base: position 20,973 of record JAPYZK010000479.1, read on the forward strand.
AGCTGAATTTTTACAAAATACAAGTTTTTAATCCTTCCAACTGATTTGAATGATTTGAAAGATTTTTCTATTGGCTTCATCTAATAATTGTCGATCAATTTTATAACGAACATGAATTGCATGTTGAAAATTGAAATTAAAAAAAAAAATTGAAACTTAAAACAAGGAATTTTAGTTTTCACTTTTTTAAATTCGAAAATTTCCTACTTTTTTCGGTTTTAACTCTTTTACTCCGAATATGAATTCAAAAGTCTCAAATGTTCACATTTTGCAATTTAAATTTCAAAGATTCTAATCCTGAAATAGTTCAAATCTAGAAATTTGGTATTTAAATTTTGACATTCTATACTTTGGTAATTTTTACAGCTATTCCTAGGCTTCAAATTAAAAAAATTTTCAGTTCTGAAATTGAACTACTTGAATCTTCATACTTTTTCTAATTGTAAATATATCAATAAATTGAATATTATGAACGAAAACAGAAAAAATAAATTCGGCACTTACTCTACTTAAGATTAAAAATTATACAAGCTCTTACACTTCTAACGCCAATTTGGAAGTCAACAATTTTCTTCACTTCGAATTTAAAACTGATTCCAATTTGTCCACTTTTCAAAATTCAAATAATTAATCTCTTCTCAACTGCCGAACAACATGCACTTTTTCAAATTTTCAAAACTAAAATTTCAATTCATTTTAAACCTCACTGAAACATTCAATCTTTAAAACTTGCAAATGTTCAACTTCACATAATTTACATTTACACGTTTTCAATTTTTCCGTTTCCAAAATACAACATTCATGAACTTCAAAAAATTTTTAACGAAATTTTAAAATATCTAAATCTATAATTTTTTAAATTTCTTTCCTTCCATACTAAAAACTAAACCAATGTTCAATATAAAATCCAATTTTTTTCTTCGTCGCACCTGCGGTTGTGCTCGTTGACTCGAATGCATCGATAACCTTGGCCCTTGAAAGGTTGTTCGGGGAACCAGTGGTCTTTGAACCTCTCCATCAGCAGGTCGATGAGGTTCTGCCGGAACGAGTCCACCTGGTTGGGACTAAATTTTTCGTTTTTTTCTATAAGCTGCACGATGAACATCACCGCTGCCGTGATCTCGTTGAGCATTTTGCCTTCGTCGTCGCTCGAAACACGTCGCCCGATTACACTCGAAATTGCTAACCAAGATGACCTCGTCGTTCCTCGACGTTCCTCTCGGGCACATAGAGCGGCGTCCGTCGATGTCGCTGCGTCCGATACACGAATGCGTCGTCCTCTTATCTCTTTCTTGATTTATCTTCGCTATCTATGAAAAAAACACGACATTTTATTTTTATCCATTTCGACCGTCAATATTTTTCAACTGAATTTGAAAAAATGCCAATAAAATGTTCTCTTGAACTTCTTTTTCTGTAAATAACAAAACAATTCAACTTATTTTCAGATCATCTTATTTTTTTGATGAAATTGTATGAACTGAAATTAATGTGGACTTGACATTTGAAAATCTTAAAATAAAAAAATTGGAATATCAGTTTTAGGATTTAGAAATACAATTCTTGGGAATTTTCAATATTCTAAATTCAAATTTGAAAAATGGAAATTAAAACTGGATGTTTTTTTTCGGAGCAATCACGAATTAATTTAAAAAATTGAATAAACAAAATTGGAACTACTTTTAATCAACTTTTTAATGTATTTTCCGTTGAAAAAATATGGACTGCAACCAATAAGATATTTCAACTAATAATCAAGGTTTAACATTTTTGTACCAACTAATTTTTCAACTAATACAAAATAATTTTGAATTTATTCAACTAATAATTAAAAATCTGAAAATACAAAAATTAAAACTGTTTTTGGATTTAGAAATATAAAACTTGGTATTTCATGAAAATTAATCAGAATTTGATTTTTGAAATTGGAAATTCAAACGGGATGATTTTTTCGAAGAAATGGTAAATTAATCTGAAAAATGAACAAAACATAATTTCAACAATTTCCAATTAACTTTTTAATTTGTTTTCCATTGAAAAAAAGATTCAACTAATATGTAACTTAAAAATTTTTGTATCACCTAATTTCCAACTAATATAAAATTATTTAAAAATGATTCAACCAATACTTGGAATTCTGAAAATACAAAAATTTGAAAATGAGTTATGAAGTTACGAACACAAAACTAGGAAATGCATCAAAATATTAAAAATTTGATTTTAAAAATGAGAAATTCGAACTGGATGATTCTTCTCCAAGAAATATGTTCTGAAAATATGTACTCATTTTTGGCATCTGTTTTGAGAAAACATGAACGAACAAAATCAAAAGTTATTATTTAAATTGAAAAAACTATATCTAAATAAATGCTAACATTTTTAAACTTTTTCTGTTAAAAAAAATTAGGATCTAACAAATGAAGCAATTTAGATGATTTTTTAATTAATAAAAAATGATTTAAAAATTATTCAATGAATAGAAAATTCTGCGCACTTGAAATTGAAAAATTTGAGAATACAAAAAATCAAAAATCAGTTCTAGAACATAGAAATATAAAACTTTTTCATTGTTTCATCAAATATCATTAACTGAATGTTAAAATCTGAACTGTACTTTTTTCTTTGGAGAAATCAATTCTAGATTCGTTCATTTTAAAATTTATCATCAAAAAATGTAAGTACGAATAAATAAATAATAAATTAATAAAAAGTAAGAACAAAATTTGAAAAATTGCGAAGCAACTTGGCCAATTTTGTTCTGTTTAAAAATTACGACTCAAAAAATAAAATACATCAAAAATCAAACTTAAGAAATTCATTTTTGAAAATTAATATTAACTTGAAATTGAAAATGTAAAAAAATGAAATACATCGAAAATAAAATCTAAGAAATTTGTTCTTGAAAATTAATATAAACTTGAAATCGAAAATGTAAAAATTAGTTTTTCAGCTCACAAATTAATAGTTATCATTCAATTTTCTTTAATATCAAGAATTAAATTATAAAAATTACAAATTCGAACAGGACCTTTCTCTCTGAAGAAATTGATTCCGACAATCCACATTCCAGAAATTTTTTCAAAATAAAAAAAAAACATATTCCTACAAACTCTAAAAAACCAAAAAAAGCATTGCCAAATAAATCCTCCCAAAAACACAATTTCTACAACCCGAAAGCCGATCCCCAACCCCCAAATTTCAAATTCCACGAATCTTCCAACTACACACTCAAAAAACCCCTTTTTTCAAAACGTTCCACATTTTTTACCCAGAGTTCATTACTCATCCTCGATTATGCAGTCGGCGTTTTTCAATTCGCCGCCGAAGGAACAATATGTTATTTATACCTCGCGCACCCTCCCCAGCGAGCGCGACAAAGACAGACGACAAAAAAAACAACATTAAAAATTGCACCGTTTTTTCGACCCCCGAAAAATATCCAACGTCTTCGGCGACGATGGAAATAGCGATGACCACAATTTTCGTCGTCGTTTCCTGAAGGAACACATGTTTTTTGCCAGCTCACTCTTCGATTTTACGTTATCACGCATTTTCACCCCCACGAACAAACATTCATCAAGAAAGCGCCCAAAATTACCAACAGCAAATTCAGCGAAAACGTAAAACGAAAAAAAAATACCCGAGATAACAAAGTCCGAGAATCTAAATACGTAGAAAATAACAGTACCCGATTTCTCGCGTACGTGGGATTTGCGTTCACAGAAGTCGATACGGACTTTGTTGGGGGTTTCCCGACTTTTCCAGGCCAGCACCACGTGTTCGGGGGTTCAATAACGCGCACATTTCGAAGGTTTAGTGGTTTCTACGAAAATAATGGGTTCTTACTCGAATTTGGTGCAGGAGATAGGCTTCAATTTGCAGTCCAAAAGCGAAAGATGATTGGTTGCGAAAGTTGTTTTCCCTTCTCGCCCGAGCTGGCTCAAACCCGCTTCTGCTTGTCACGGTTGGGCAAACACTGATACTGATGCACGATGTTCCGTGAATAAATATGCGGTCGATGTGAGGATGTAGCGCATGCGTGGAGACAGAAAAGTGAGTGGAGAGAGAAGTAAACAGCGTTTACATCGAGTGAAATAAGAAGATTTTTGCTTTTTAAAATGGCGGATATGGGGAATCCGCAATAGTGCTGCCAACTGGATGGTTTTTTTAAGGATTAAATCTAGAGGATGTCATCGAATTTCGGCGGGAAAATTGAACGAATTTGTTTATAAATTATACTTACGTTTTATTTAAACAAATTTAAACCTTATTTTAGTGCCGGAAACATCCAAATTTGTGAATTAAATAACTGGAGATCACTTTTTATGATATTATCGTTCCGAATTACTTTCATATTGTGAAAAGTTTTCCTACCTTGATAATTATTTTGATTCTTACAAGAATTTCCAAAATCTTGGAAGATATTGAATTTCTTCCCTAGTAATTTAGATTCTCATAAAAATGGACAAAATTCTTATAAGATCCTAAATTTTCTTATAAGACTTCCATTTTCTATAAGACGACCTTATAAAATTCTTATAAATTTTACGATTTTTATAAGGTAATCTTATAAGAAAACGGAGTTTCTTATACGATAAAAATTTTCTTATAAAAAACTGTTTTTATAAGAATTTTCAGAAATGTTTTTATAAGAAAAAAATTTCTTATAAGAATTTCACAGTTAATTCTTATAAGAAAAGTGAATTTCTTATAAGGTCACCTTATAAGAATCCTTGAACTTATAAAAATTGTATAAGGCCGCCTTATAAGAAATGAAATTCTTATAAGAAAATTTCATATTTTATAAAAACTTCGTTGATTCTTATAAGAATCGAAATTACTAGGGTTATACAATTCCATTCTTTTATAACGCATACCTTATGAAAATCATATAAAATTTACGATTTTTATTATTATAAGATCGATCTTATAAAAAACTTATGAAAAATTACATAAATTAGAAACTTTGACCTTCAAGTTTTTTTCCTTTTTTTTCTGAATTTTCGATGGAATCTCGATTCTTCAATTGGAATAAAAATTCTAGAAATCTCAATGTTTTCGAAGTAAATTCATACTCATTCAAAAATTTTCAAAATCACAATTTCCGGGTTCTTCTGCACTACGAGTGTTATAAGAACGTCATAATTGAATTTTACGAATTTTCAACCCAGACATCATTTGGAAATATATCATTTTCGTCTTTTCAGACAGATTTTGTTAAGTGACGCCAACGTTTCGGACTCGGACTCGAAATTAAAGGGTGAATGTCTTGTCAGTCTTGAAATATATGACTCCAAGTCAGGGATCGAAATGTTGACGTGAATAAACAAAATCTGTCCGGGAAAACGAAAATTTCATTCAATTATTGAATAATTCGTATACTGCAATTTAAACTTGTATTTTATTTTTTAAATGGAATTTTCGTCCTTGAACACTCTCTGATTCCAAAATCAAAAGTTTTCCGGTCTTTTCTCCGAAACGGAACTTTTTTATCAAGTTTTAAAACACATTAAAATTTAAATTAATTAGAATTTTCATTAAATTTGTTAGATTACAATTTTTATTCTTCCGGAATTTCTAATTCAAAAATTCGACAACTATAAAACACTGAATTTTCAATGTCGAAATTTCATTCCGAAATCGGACTGAAAATTTTCGAATATATAAGAGGAGTACACTTTTTTCAAAACGTTTCTGAAACGTTTTCAAACGTTTTCGGAATGTTTTAAAAATTGATACCTCTGGAATTATTTACTTATAATCCTCTGATATTCACCATTTTCATTTTGGGCCTGCCTCCAAAGTACTTACTTGGTAGACATACAGGGGCGGACGCAGAAAAAATTTTCGGGAGGGGTTTTCGAAAAAAATGTTTCTTCATTTTCGAAATTCCTGGAATTTCTGAAATTTTTGTAATTTTTGCGATTCTTAGAATTTTTGAAATTCTCGTGATTCTCGGAATTTCTTATTTGTGTAATATTCTCGTAATTTTTTTAATTTCCAAATGTTTTAAATTTCTAAAATTATTGAAAATTTTCGGATTTTTTAAAATACTCAAACCTTTAAATGTATACGAAATGTTTTGAAATATAAAAATTTAGAAAATCCTATGAATTTTCAAAAATTTTATAATTTTTGACATATTTGGACTTTCCAAAATTTTATGAATTCTCAAAATCTTCAAAATGCTGCGAGTTTTTAGGTTTATTAGATTCTTTAAATAATAAGAAAGTTTCAGACATTTCAATTACTCCTGAGATCTCCAAATTTATCCAAGTTTTTGGAATTTAAAAAATTTTCAAAATTTCTGTAATTTTTAAAATCACTGGAATCGTTGAAATGTCTGAATTCTTAATTTTTAACATATTTGCAAGTTTTCTGAAGTTACAAAAGTTTGATAATTTTTCAAGACTCTCGTAATCCTCGAAATTTCAAAAATTTACGGTTTTTTCGAATTACTTGAACATTTAAAAACCAAAAAAATTCCTAGAATTCTAAAAAATTGAACAACTTTAAATTTTGCAAAATTTCATAATTTGTGGAAGTTCCAGACACTTCAAAATTTTCACAATTTTGTCAAAAACTGTAATTCTGAAGTTTCTAATGTTCTAAATTCACGTATAATTTTACAAAAATTACAAAGTCCGAAATATTGAATCTCTAATATTGTAAACCCCACATTTATTCACTTCTAAATTTCTAATCATTTTACTTACAAAAACAATCAATCTTCTTTAAATTTCGGGAGGGGTTCCAACCCCTAAAACCCCCCTCTGCGTTCGCCCCTGTAGACATATAATAAATAGGTAATACCGCTGTATATACCGACTCTCACGCGGGTATATCTATATATACTTTACAAAGTACGCAGTTCGGGCGCCTTTGTGGCAGGCCCAGAGTGACAAAGCTAATTAATTAATTGCTCATTATCCCTCGCCTTGTTTTTGAAAGAAAAACTCCTGGGGGAAATCCCCGGCGGGAATTATTGCCGACTGGCCGCCGCTCTCGGTAAATTTAAGTCTTTATGTTATAAATTAAGGCGTGTATATAGTATGTAGTGATGAATAATATAACTCTTTTGCCTTTTATTAAAAGACATTTTGACTTACAATATGTATATAGACAAGTACAAGCGATGAATATATACATAACATATAACATCGCTACTATATAAAATATTGAAGATGAAATTATAAAATAATAAAACAGGAAATATTTATTATTTATTTGTCATTTAGAATTGGAAAACTGATATGTTCAACACTTGAAAGATTGAAAAATTCAGAAGTAAAGGTGTCGTACACACAATTTTTTTATACATATATTTTATTATATATAAAAAAATTGTGTGCGATATACGCGTACACAGGCTGTCCAAACGTTCGTATTTATACGGACATGTCCGCATTTTATGTGCGCTGTCATGTTTACAGTATTTTTCAAAAAAGATCCGTATTTTTGACCGGTTTCATACAAAAATTGAACATTTTAACTGAAAATTCAAGTTTCTGTGACGTGGAATGTAAAGATATATCTCCAAAATTGAAATTTCGAGCACTTTGATTATGTATAATAATAATTGAAATAATTCTTAATAATTTTTGAACTGGCGGAAACTTCAAAAATTATCGGAATTTCCACAATTTTGAGAATTTCGATAATTTCAAAAATTATAAAAATTTTAAGAATTTTCAAAGTTTCGTAACTGAGAAAATTATGAGAATTTCGACAGTTTTCAAAGTTTAGATGATTTCAAATATTTTTGTTATTGTAAAATATTAAAAATTCCAGGAATCCCGTCAATTTTTAAGAATTCCAAAAAATCTTGATAATTTTAAAATTTACTGAATTTTTAAAAACTTTCAAAACGACCATTATATTTGTGAATATAAATAATTTTTGAGAGAATGGATCTTCTCAGAATTTTCGAATTTTCGAGAATGTTAAATATATCGATAATTCTAAGATTTTGAGAATTTGGAAGATTTTGAAAATACAGAAAATTATCAAATTTCTTGAAAATTATGAGAATTCGAAGAATTTTCAAAGTTTCTAATTTCAGATATTTTGATAATTTTAAGAATTTTTGAATCCACGAAAATATTGTACAGAATTTCTACATTTTTGAGAATTTTAACGATTTGGAAAATCATGGAAATTTAACAAATTTTCAAAGTTGCGAAAATGTACGATATTTTGATTATTTTGAACTTTCGAAATTTTTGAGAATTTCGACAATGCATATAATCTTAAAATTTCTAAATTTTAACGATTCGAGAATGTTGAAAGTTTCGAGAATTGAAAATATTTTGACAATTCTGAAATTTCGAAAACTTTGCAAAGGTTGAGAATTTTTAAAATCTTTAAAAATTGTTAAAGTTCTTCTTTCAGCCTATGAAAATTTAAGTATTTAAAAGATTCTGGAAATCTTGAGAGTTTCGTATATTTCAAACATTTTTATAATTTTGAAAATTGGGACAATTCCAAAAAATTACGGAATATTCATAATAATAAGAGGTGTAAGCTGTGGATGGGGGGGGGAGGGTTAAGAAACATGTTCCTGGTTTTTCCTTCTTACTATCTGGACACCCTACGTGTACATATTCAAAAAAATCTATCCAAAGAACTGCTCATTTCAAACTAACCGAGCTAAAAAATACTCGATTCATAAGTAAAATTGTAATCAGTATTTAATATTCTAATATTTACGCGAAAAGTTAGATAAATTTTACCTGACATTCATTTACTCGGAGGATATATTTTGTACCAGTAATTTTTGTCGTATATATATACAAGTCCCTGTGGCGCAGTGGATAGCGCGATAGACTTCTAATCTATAGGTCCAGGGTTCGACCCCCTGCAGGGATGGTTTTTTTTTCTCATTGCAATAATTATTTTAATTTTACTCTTTATTCACTTTATTAGTATTTTTAAAATATTAAATGGCTGAACTTCAATTTTCGAATTTTTAAAAGTAAATTATATTTGTGATGTGAAATTTTCGTATTTTCGACATGTTTGTGAAATTTTTTGTAAGCGCCGATTATTTTCGATTTCTGCAGTCGATGTACAATTAACAAAATTTTATCGTACTCGAAAATTTTAAAATTTGTGGTGTATCTATTATTTTTAGAAAAATTATGATTCAAACATATTGGAAATAATATGTTAAAAATAGTTAGAATACTTGTATATTTATATTTTATATTCCACTTATTTTTTCTGAAAATAATAAATTTGACAAGAGAATCTTAAAAATCAAAATTCCAAGATCTTCAAATTTGCATACTCCAAAAATAAGTGACATCCAAATTAAAAAATGCGAACAAAAAAACTTTTGGAAGCGTTTTTTGTGTGTGGAGAGACGCTCAATTTGAAAATTTAAAAGCAATTTGTAACAAAATTGCATCAACGTTGAATTAAACAATGATGAAATTCAATAATGAATTTCACGAAATTCGCAAAATCTCATCAAAAATGTGGTCTAACTTCATGAAACTTTTTTCATGCTTGTTATTTACCGGTAAAATAGTTAGGATTTCTTTTATTTTATTATTTACAGCGATATAATTAATAGATTTGAATTACTTCACTCTGTGTAGACACGCGTCTCTCTGGCGCCTGCGAAATTCTCATTGGCCATCGTCATAGTCGCCGAATCAGAATTTTCAAACGCGTCAATTCCTGCTCGAACGAGAATGACTGACGTCATGATCCCAGAGACGAATTTTTTCCTTGTACCTTTTAAACTTGAACCTTATACGATATGTATTTGAAAACCTTATAAATTTGAGAAATTTAGTCATCTGAAAATCAAATCCTAGTGATTGTAGTTTTTATAAAAACAGACAGAATTTTTATAAAATCAGTGAATTATTTATAAAAATCAGTTTTTTTATAAGGTCGATTTTATAAAAGTTATATAAAATTTTCGATTTTTATAAAGTGGTTTTATAAAAACTTTATAAAAAAAAGTTTTTTATAAAATCTGTCAAAATTTTCATACAGTTCATCTGTTTTTTTATAAAAAAAATTGAAGCCTCCAATTTTCTTGATAAAACCTTTATTTTTATAAGAACTTTGCGAATTTTATAAAAAGTTCCATATTTAAAAAAAAAAAACTTTTCCGATGTAAGGAATTTCTCTTATAGCAATATTTGATACGTTTTTATTACACAAGGAAATAGAAAATCATGTTCGTAACGTTTTTTAGCGTTTATAAAACGTAAAAACATATGATTTTATAGAATTTGAAAATTCTTCAACTCAAATTGAAAATAAGCATCCAAGTTAACATAGATTTGATGAACAAGAAAGTTGACTATCGAATTTCTGATGCAAGGTCGCAAGTGCAAATCCCTCTGCCTCCAAAAAATTTTTAAATTCCTTTCGAATCGAAATTTGAGCTAGAGCCTCATAAACTGATGAAAATAGTACATATACTACAATAGCATAATGATCCAAAAAAGATGAGAAAAATTTTTGCATATTTTTAAAAATATTGAAATGAAAATTTTTTTTTTTTAATTTATTTATGAAACTTTTATAAAACCACTTTATAAAAAATGCAAATATTTTAATATAAAACTTTTATAAAACCGACCTTATAAAAATTTTATAAAAATTTTGTATAAGGTTTTTATAGAAAATAGAATAACTAGGGAAAATTCGAAGTTCGAAGTGAAAGATTTAAAATTCCGAAAAATAAAATGATATACGTAGTATCATTAAGAAATTAGAAGCTCGAGTTAACTGCAAATTTCTAAAAAATGTATGACATGTATGAATTGATCACCAAAAAATAGTTGATTCGAAAATTACGAAATTGTAATCCAAAAATTATAATCTCAAAAGTTCAAAATACCAGAAAATTGCAAAATAATTAATCCCGAAATTCCGGAAGTTTTAATATTGAAATTGAAAAAAGATTTAAAAATTTATAATAATTGCAACTGCAAAATTGTCGAAATTTCAGGAATTTTGGAAATTCCACTTTTCAATAATTCGTCAAAATTTTTCAGAATTTTTCTTAATTCAAAAACTGTGAAAAATGGCGTGTATTCTCAATTCCGGCCATTATCATGAATAACGATATCAGCCGCGAGTTTTTCTCGGCGTTATCCCTCCTTATAAAATTAAATGTGCGAAAAGAGGGGATGAAATTGATAGCGCGCTCGAAGACGTTGAGATCACTCATCAGTAGCCGTGTTTGCTCCGGTCATTATAAGCTCGTTCACTCAACGTTTCCGAAGTGACATTCGAATTTTCCCGCGTGAACAATGCGATACGATTTTCGCGAAAATTCACGGACAGAAAAAACGCGTGGATTATCGTCGGAAAAAATTAGAAAATGTGGGAACTGTGAAAATTTGCAGTTTACAAAAGTACATATCAGCGGGAAAAATTCGTAAATGTTCAATTTTGAAATTGTGGAATTTCGCGTCAGTGGGAGTTTCCACGAATTTCAATAACTTTCGAAAATTTGAACACTCTAGATTATAAAATTGAGAGTTGAAACTGCAATATTTCGAAAAGAAAAATTTGAGTATTGGAAATTCATAAATTTTAAAATTACGGAATTGAACATCAAAAATAATTTGAAAAGTTCAAAATCAGAAATCAGAAATCTCTAAAAGATCTCAACATAAATTCTACTGTTAAAATTTTGAAAATTGTTCGAATTTCGAAATCATCAAAATTTGAAAACTGAATGTTCGAGAGATCGAAATTTGCCAATTCGAAAGTTCGGAAATGGAGGTTGTTAAAAATTCTCTAAATCGTAATTCTGGTCGAAAATTTCAAAATTCGTAAATTCAAGTAGAGTATTTCTGAATTTATTTTATACATTGAGGATTAGAACATTTTTTGAGTAGGTTTGCTACTCCCCCCCTCCCCTCCCTCCACACATTCATATAGTATATTATGTTCCAAAGGGCAAAAAGTTTTATTGGACGAATGCGAGTTTATATTCCGAGGCGAAGCCAAGGAATATAATCGTATGAGTCCAAAATAACTTTTTGCCCTTTGGAACATACGATACTTTATACACCGAAGGCAATAAAAAGGTTTTTCGCGCCCGAGCAGGCCAATAAAGGACCGTTTATTGCACTGAGGTGTATAAAATATTTTATGTAACAAAATCTGAGCCTGTGGTTGTTTTTCAATTAATAGAGTTTAGTTACTGCAAAATATTTTCGTGGAATAACAACATTAAGAAAGAAATTAATTTCTAGTTGGAACAATTTTCGAACTCTCGAAAATTTCATACACAATATGTAATTTCAAAAAAGTTGATTTCCAATTCCAAAATTAAGTTAACTCGTTTCAAAGAAGTCTAGTGTAAAGATTTGTAATTAAAGATTGATCGTTCCACGAAATTGTAATGAAATTTCGTATAAAAAATAAGTTTTTACAAAATATTTGTAAGTAAAAAAAATTAATGTAGAACGAGGAAAAAACATGAAAAAATCCTGAATTTTTAAGCGAATGTGAATTACACTCTCTCAAACTAACGAATTAACCCAAATCATTATTACCAAAATAAATCGTCAATTTTAGCAGACAAAAAAAACCGAAAAAATTGTACGAAAATTCAAACACAGATAAATACTACTGAATATTCATAACTCATCGGATGACGCAAATCCTTGTTTCAGATGCGTTAATTTCGCCGATGAAAAATGCGGAAGTGGCGTTTTATTGCAACATCTATAATGGCAACGTGAGTGAAATAGGTGCACGTGTTTCCATCGAGAGATATGATGATTAAAGAATTTACATGGACAGACATGTTGGACACACAGGTCACGAGCTTAGAGTAAGTTAGTTCTTCGAACTGCGAATTTTCGAATAATATTCTACGATGTTCAAACATTGTAAAGATACTCATATTACGTTTCACGAAGAAATTCAAACAAACTATAAATGCATGAAAATTTTCAGGAACCCTTTAAAATATTGAAAAAATTTTCAATATTCCTGAAGTGACGAAAATTTCCCCAATTTCCCAAAACCAACAGAATTTTCAAATTGCTCCGAATCAATAGTATATTGTGCGACTAGTGGGAGAAAGAAGAGATTCCTCGAGCGTGGAGATTGCCTCACGAGCGTATGTGATTTCATAGCCCTGCTGAGAGGGGGGGAAATAATGGGTTACATGATTGATTAACGCAACAATCGCCCTTAGAGCTTTGCTACTTACTTTAGGGAGTAAAAACTAATTATTCCTTTCGTTGCTTTGATTTTCATCGGGACTGATTATGACTGTAATCGACACTTTTGTAAACAACAACAACAACATTGCAGCGACACACAGTTTTGTACTTTTGAGGTTAAGGTTGGAGAGTTTGACGTTTCGATATACGTCGAGTCGCTCGTCCGCCATCTTGTTTCCATTATCCGTGCGTAAACGGTCGCTAAACTGAGCGTGAGTGAGCAAATAGCT
>JAPYZK010000480.1:0-26437 GCA_030522785.1 Platygaster equestris
TATGGGGGTCTCTGTTCTTGACGTGGTCATTTGAATGACCTGGCGATCCTGCGGACCTTTTCTGAATATTTAGCGAGGTAAGTATTATTTGGGCTCGGTAGTGGTATATTTTCCTTTTTCTTTGTTTTTTTTCAGGGACATTAGGACTCAACCCCGGTGGCGAGGGTGACGGTTTGGGGAAATTTATTTTCTGATAAATTTCAGGTCCCTCCCAAATTTAAAACGTTACAATACTTGATGAAAAAGCTTTCATTTGTAATGACGCTAACGCGCCGCGCGCTCTTAAGGCCTGTTTGCGCGTGACAGGTCTGGAATTTCTCGATCAGCATGTCGACTGCGGATCATTTTGGAGGTTGAGTTTATTAATTGATAATAGACATTTTCGAACTCAAAACAAATGACACAATAGCAACGAGTTTATTTGATCTGTTGTCTAAACATCAATTATTCGTGTATCATCGCTGACGGTGATGATGATCTTTATCTACGAAAGCATTATTCTGGGGTCTTGAATTTTTGTGACATACTTCTTCAACCTTGCCAAAAATGTCATTGAAATTTGCAAGAAGAATGAATGATTGAATTCAAAATTATTTTATCCTAATAGTCCATCCATACTTCACGTTCTCAATAATAATTGGTGCGAGTATCGTTAATACGGTCACTCGGAGCGAACGTAACGGTTACATCGGTCCCAAATGAAGCTTTCTATCTTCTATGGCATCCTCTTTAGGATTTTCAACGCGTTTAACAACGGCATCCAACGTAGAAGCGTTGCAAATCCTAAATAAGTTGATCCTATAGAGGATCAAAACCTTGATGAAAGACAGTAGTAACTGTTACATTTTCTTCGAGTGACCGTATTATCAATGATCCTCATCTATAATCGCGCAGTGAGCAGACGATAGTAAGTACGATATTGAATTGAATGTTCTTGAAATTCATTAAATTTCAAACATGTTGCTAAGGAGATCGCCAAAATTGGTCAATTTTATGAAAGTTGTAAAGATTTGGAAAAAATCGCCAATGGAATTGTCAATTTTTGAAGCCTGAATTCCCGGAAATTCAAAATTTCAAAATATTTGGTTAGTCGGAATATCTGAATTCTCAAAAAACTCGTGTGAAACTTAAAAAAAAAACCGTTTATTCTTCCAAAAGACCCACTTTAACAGTTTGACCTACTGTAATAGTGGGTCAAAATCAGATTTTACTTAAATTGCGCGATACTGTACTTTATGCGCATATAACCGAAAAAAACCTCTGAAGTACGACTTTTGAGGTTAGATGCGCATTAAAAAATAGTATTACCCTAGGGTATGGCAAATGGCTTATTCCATGAATGTGAAGTTCTTAAGACAAGTTAAAGGCGAGTTCTGCGATCACAATTCTGTAGGTCTCGAGGATACGATTTTTTACAAGGACCGGAAAATACAGTTGGCGTACTCATTTTTGAGTTATAGTGATAAAAAAAATATTGTTCTTGATGCTAAAGTACAGAATGCGCACTCACGTCTGAATAAATCGGGCCAGTGGGGTTGGAAATGTTGTCATTATTACTGAGCAAAGTATCAATTGGGGCTGAGGCTGGCGCAGCAGCAGCGGGCCGGCCAATCTGAAAGGGCCCCGGGGATAAGCTATTCCAAGGCTAGGCGATGCTCGCCATGAGTTTCTCAGAGTCACTTTCTTCTGCGCCGACGGCTACAACTGCTATAAACACCAGATCCACTTTTGGACTTGGCAATCGTACGTTTGCATGTTTTCCCAGCTTTTTCCATAATTGCGAAAAATGTGAGAACAGTTTTTCAAAAAATTTTGGAAAGGGCTTAAAACGTAAAACTTCCGGAAAATCAAAATTTCTAATTACACGCGAAAATTTAGAACAATTTCGAGAAACATATACCTAGTTAACAACACAAGGTTCCAAAAACGTTTTTTTTTCGAAACGTTTTCAAAACGTTCACAATTATTCTAGATACGTTCCAGAAATAACGTTTCTTAAACCTTCCGCTGCTAACCAGGAATTTCTGAAACTGTCATAAAATATCTTGATAGTTTTCGGAAAAATGTTCTCAAAAATTAAATGCTCCAATTCATATCTTGGAAGCTTCCCAGCTTTCGTGAATTTTTGCATTCAAACCAAGGTTTCGTGACGATTCCAAAACGTTCTTCAAATTTTCGACCGACCATTGTTACGTTTTGACAAAATTGAAGCTCTGTCAGAAGTGCCAGGGAAAATTTCTAACCCCAATAATAATAAAATCTTAAGTTCGAGGAAAGCATCCAGGGAATAATCAAGAATTTAGTTATGAAATTTATGATTTTTTGGTCAACACTAAGTGTTCTACCAGGGACTCATAATAAAGTTGAGTGTTCGATTTGAATAAAAAAATTCGAGAGGTTATTGGAAACGCGGTATCCGATAAGGATTATTTTGAGGGTCTCTCAAGTAAATTTATTTAAATTTGGCATAAAAGTCCAAAAATGCAAGAAAACTTTATTAAGATGATATAACAGGGAAAAAAGATTTTTGTCAATTGACGATAAAAGGTGCGTTTCGATAATGTGAGTTCTGTTTACATGTTTAGAATAAATTAGTTTCACAATCAAAGAAATGGAATAGGGGTAGATCAGTAAATTATAACATTGTCGGGGGAAACACGAATTTCTTCCAGGATAGATAAAATTTGAATCCCACAACCTTTGACTTACCTTGGTACGAGAATTCAGAAAAAGGGAAACGGGTGCGAAAATTAGGGCGAAGTCTGTTGACTTCCTTCCTTCCTTCGGGATCGATTCAGCAGGAGTGGGCTTGAGCGAGTTCCTCTCGATCGCTCAAGTCCAGATATTGGGGTAAATTATCACTCACGAGATTTAAAAACTTAGATTCAATTCATTAAAATCGTTCGGCACTTGTCAAGGAAAAGAAAATTTACGGACAACGACAAAATGTAAGTTTACAAAAAGCGAGGAGTTCGTAATATGTTCCCCTTTTTGAAATACGCATGAGATATTTCGAAAACGCGAAAAGTTTCGAACACGATGAACGATTTGGAGCGCGAAAACCACGAAGGTTCGAAATACGGTTATTTCATTACGCGACAAAATTCGTAACGCGACCAAAATTCGAAACGTGACGAAAAATATAAAATTTAGACTATCTCAATTATAACGAAAGTTATAACTGAGCTCCTGCCCCAAAGTCAAGAGTTTTATATTATCTCTCAATCTTGGGTCACGAAAAGCAAAGTGGGAATCTAAACTTGGTGGTGGAAAAGTGGTCAACTCCCAAAATTCTCCCCAAATTTGGTGATTGAAAAAGGTACGCTGAGTGGTCGTTAAAAAATCCGGCAAGAGAAGTGGGTTTCTCAAAACAAGGTTTTTTCGAAATTTTCCGTAGTGGCGAAAGTTTCTTAAGTGGCAATTTATTTGAGTTTGCTTCTTTTTTATCTTTTTTTTCAGGGCCATAATAACGGCACGAAAATGGACATTCAAAGTTTAAAAGAAAATGATGTTTCCATGTTCATCTTAAAAGTTTCTTTCAATTGCGATCTCGCTGTCCTGAAAAAGAAAGTCACTAGACCACGGATGATCGGTAGGTGAAAAATGACTGGGTCTTCTAAAAGCTTATAGCGGTGTTCGCTACTCGGCTGGGCGTCACAAGGTGCGATAAATATTATAGACCTTTGGAAAGTCTGGAAATTCGTCATTTGTTCTTAGTTTGGGATTTGGATAAAAAATCGCCCAAGATTCCTATTTAGTGGAAAACATGGAAATTGCATTCATAAGTTGGAATAAAAAGGTAACTGACGTCCGTTATTTCGTGACGCATAAATGATAAGGAAACAATGGTGGGAGAAATATCAGTACGAGAAAAAGAAGACAGAGAAAAACGGGCACGTCACACCATCTCAACAATAAAGTTACCCAAAAGGTTTCTAATTAATATTGTATTCCAACTTTTAGCGAAACAAAAAATGAAAATCGGTACAAAAAACTTTTCAATAACTGCCAACAATGCCCAATAAAATTTCTAAAAAAAGTAGTTTCGAATATATTAAGAATACTTCTGCTCCTAAAATTTTTTACTTAGAAATAAAGTTACCTGAGATATTCCAAAACTTTCCCATCTAGATTTTCATTAGAAAAGACAGTAACAACTTTACGAAAAACTATGCAATAACTTCCAAAAACCTCCAAACTTAGTGCAATTTACAATACCCCGAAAAATTTTCAGCTTCTGTGGAACTGAAAAAGTTTTATTTAATTTTCATCGAATTCCTTTAAGCTCATTAAGAATTTGCGAATATGTAGTGTGCAAAAAAATTGCCAGATTTCTCTTCCAGAATAAGTGATTTTTTTTCTGATGAAGAAACATAGAAAAAATATGTACAAAAACCTTTTTATTCATTCCTAGAAAATTTCTGGACTTCTGTGGTTTCTTATTTTTCGAAAAACGTTCAGGTCTCGTATAATTCCTCATTCTGAAGGAAAGTTTTGCGAAATTTTTGGGAACTTGACGAAATTCGTTACTCCCTGCTGTAACAGAAAGAATGCTCTCAAAATTTTCTCTTCTATCGTATTTTATCACGTACTGTCTGCTCAAATTTCAGTGATAAATATATATTATTGAACGAAAGCTGTCTAATAATTCCCAAAAATATTGCCAATTCCTGTAAGTTTATCATTCGATAAATCTCAAACTCTGGTAAAATTGTACATTTCGAATGACAGTTTTCTGGAGTTTCCCAAATTTTTAGAAACTTGCATACCTCCATTATAATAGAAATATAACTCGATGTTAAATTTTAAATTAACCGTGGGGAAAACGATTTTATTCGTCATTTATGGATATACTACTGCACTGATATCAAAAATTTATCATAGATTGAAGATTGTTGTTAAATTTCCGATTCCGTGATCGTCGATTAGTGAATTCCGTGAATTATAATTATAATGATAAGTAAATTTCGTCTATAAATCTCGTGACGCTGGAAGAAAGGGAGAAGAGTTTAAAGGACCGTCACGATTTGTCACGCCCGAGGGGGGAGGGAGTGTTCCTTAAAACGTTACGTGACGAAGTAAATCATGTGATATAGCTCATTTGTCTAATTTTTTTCCAGCGTACCATGTCAAGTGGAACAATAGATCAAGGAATATTATATTTCTCAACGGGTGCAGAAGCTTTTTTTACGAATTTAAAGTTTGCAAGACGAGCCAAATGCGAGTTTTGTGATCACATTCGTTAAAAAAGCCCGTTTGCACAAGTTGAGGACTATATTTTCCTCAACAACGTAGAGAAAATACAATTTTTGACTTTTCGAGCCCTGTAGAAAATTGCGTTCTTGCGGAACACTGCAAAACGCAACATTTCGTACGCGGAGACCGTCCGCAAAGTAGCCCTTTGGTGTCGAGCAAACACTGGTCATTTTTCCGTTATACATTACCTGCCTAGTCACTCAAGTACGTGTTTTGCTGACGAGGCAGAAAGAGTGTTTCGACAGCTCTGAGCAGGCATGCCTATGTGTGCGAGTCTACTACTCGCACTCGCGTATCCACGCGTGATTTGCATAAAAAGTAGTGTGCACCTCGGCAGCAAAAGTACGCTATCGTCGTACAGGCAGAATTTTTAGTACTTGGCTTGTACGGGCACTTTTTCGGAACTCGGCTCTGCCTCGTGCCGGAAATCGCGGTCATACAAGAAATTTATTTTTTGCATTATTTTATTCAAAAACACGCGAGTTGCAAAAATAAAAAAGATCGATCGAAAGATCATTATCATGACAAATGATCCTAGACCCTTTTTACAGCAGGTATTTTCTCCCACGGGCTAGTCCTCGGTTTCTACTAGTTTACCGTGCAATAATTCTTATTTTTATTGAGCATGGAAACTATACAAATTGGAGACGACGTTTAATAGGATTTTCTTTCCATGCTCGGAAAAAATGGGAACCATTGCACGGAAACTAAGGTCTCGCCCGTGGGAGAGAATACCTGCAGTAAAGAGGGTCTAGAATTATTTTCACGATTATGATCTTTTGATCGATTTTTTTTGCGACTTACAATTGTTAGAAGAAAATAATGCTGAAAACGAATTTTTCGACTCAAAAAACCTAGAGTTTGGTTTTTTACCCCACAAAAAAGCTAAAATTGGCGACTTTTACGAAATTAACATTCATTGTCGATGATTCCCCTAATCAAGCTAACCTAACAAAATACCTAAGCAAATCGGGTCATGAGTACCAATACTTCCAATATCAGCTATTGAATATGAATTCATATTTTCGGTGTAGGACAGTGTATGATCCATGATATGTCCGTATGTGCGTGTGCGCGCATGCGTGCGTGCGTGTGCGTGCGTGCGTGTGCGTGCGTGCGTGTGCAAGTGCATGTGCGTGCGTGCGTGTGCGTGTGCGTGCGTGAGTGTGCATGCGTGTTCGTGCATGCTTGTGCGTGTGCGTGCGTGTGCGTGTGCGTGCGTGCGTGTGCGTGTGCGTGCGTGCGTGCGTGCGTGCGATTTCTATTGAGGAATCATCGACTATGGATGAAGACTCAATTGAAGTTAAATAGCCATCCGATGGAGATTTCATGAGCTTTAATCAAACCATCGGTGACAAAACGTTCGAACCGTCAACAGCCAGCTGATCAGCCGTTTCTGACCGGCTGACGCAATACTTGAATATGCTAATAAACAGAAATGAACAGAGAAAACTTGACATGAAGCTTGGAGTACGAGCGCTACAAGATGGACTTTTCAGTGGAGAACCGCCAATTCATTTCACGGATACAAGCGTACTAGTAGGCAGTAAGGGATACGAAAAGACACCAGGATAAATTTAACTCTTGTTGAAAAAGTTTCCGAGCACTTATCTTGTGACAGAGGGTCATGCACAAAATTACAAGCGAATAGTCCATCAAACATACGCGCACAATTATCTATACAAAGCCGACAACAGTATTCGTGATCGAAAGATTGGAAATACATGGAATATATCGCTGATGCAAAAGTCGGAGAAGGTGTTTTTAACGTTGTACAACAAGGACGAACGATTTCGTGCACTGGGATGACCCAAACGAGCTCGTTGATCGTCTACGACTCATTCTTGCATCTCAAGCTGCGGAAAACAACAGTCATGCCAACGAGATGAACTTTATAATCGAGAAACTTCGAGAAGCTAAGACTATATATTAAGAGATTCCATGCGTGTGTGACATCATTCACAAGTCAGACAATGTCGAGTGTAGACGTCTTTGGGAGTCATTCGACGAAAAGCCAAGGAATCCGTGGTCTTCCCGGACTTGAATTCGGAAAGACCGCTGACGGAAACTACGATGTGAAAAAAAAGACTGTGCAATGTTGGCAATCCAGAGTCGATGACGGATGCCGCGTTAATGGAAAAAGTTTTTGGGTTTGAGGGACAAGAAACTTCACGACTTTGGGAGGATATTAGGACGATACAAGACAATATGGCTCCGCTCATGGAAACTTTGAAAGCTCCAATGGATGCAGCTGAGCGTTACTACGAATCCCTACAAGAACTTGTGTACAAAAGCGCCGAATACATTTCCAAACTGAACGCCAAGCAGCATGAATCTTGGAAAATATCTAGTTAAAGGATTGCATAAGTCTGCGACAAGA
This sequence comes from Platygaster equestris, assembly GCA_030522785.1. Lineage (NCBI taxonomy): Eukaryota > Metazoa > Arthropoda > Insecta > Hymenoptera > Platygastridae > Platygaster > Platygaster equestris. The sequence continues at coordinate 7,637 of JAPYZK010000480.1, forward strand.
AATTACCGACGACGTCATGTGGATATGCGAGGAATCGATGATACCTGGCAAGCAGATCTCGTCGACATGTCTACATACGCTGACAAAGGCTACAAATTCCTGCTTAGCCTCATCGATGTCTTCTCCAAGTATGCATGGGCTGTGCCTACGAAATTAAAAAATGGTCCTGACATCACCGCTGCTATGAAAACTGTGTCAAAAGATCGCAAACCGAGAAACCTACACATTGACGGAAGCGAGGAGTTTTACAACAAAGAATCCAAGGCCCTCATGACAAAACATTAAATCAGCATGTACTCACCGTTAAGTGGCATAAAAGCATCCATCTGCGAACGTTTGAACCGCTCGCTCAAAAGCAAGATGTAGAAATGCGTCTCACCCTAAGGCAATTACGAATGGCTTAATATTTTTCCCGATCCGATGGCGAGCTACAACGCCACAGAACATCGAACTATCAAAATGAAACCAACGGATGTGACTCGAGCCGATGAAGAACGACTACTCAAGAAGTCTATCACGTGGACAATCGAAAAGAAGAACGCAAGTTTAAGATTGGCGACAGAGAACGAATCAGCGAGTTCAAACACGTCTTCGAGAAAGAATGCACGCCTAATTGGACAACGGGGGTTTTCACCATCGCCGCTGTAGAACCGACGCATCCCGTCACGTACCACTTTCGTCGACTACGAAGGTCAACTCATCAAAGGTGGATTCTACGTGGAAGAGCTTGCCAAAGTCGAGCATCCAGATGTTTACCTAGTAGAAAAAGTGTCACGCAAACGTGGATATAAATTTAATTTTATGTTGGATGGCTTGGATTTGACAATACTCATAACAGCTGGATTAATAAATCGGAAATTGAAAATGAAGTTATGGTCTCTTTCATTCCAAAATTTGTAATAAAATTCTATTACTTGAAAATATTCTGTTGCCCTGAAAAGGGCCGGTTTCCGTAAGGGGGAATTTAGTCGATGTCCATAGCAGTTTCGAGGATGAAGTGCCCCGAGGGCAGCGTGTCGGTGGTGTCTTTCAGCAGACATCTTTTATTGTTGGAAGGGCTGAGAGCCAACTTCTTTTGTTCAACTGTCTGGATTTGATGTAACTTCGAACGGAAGAGGCGCTGATGTCGTTTAACGTCTTTATTGCTACGAAGACAGTAGACGTGGTCATCGAACTTGATAGTGTTCTTGACGACCGATGCTTTGACGCCCTTCGCCTTTTTCATTTTACCCTTTCCATTGAACCGGACGCTGTACATCTTGCTGCGGTGGCCGACAAACTGAGTCATGACCTTGCCGTTGCATTCAACCTTCATCAGGCCAACCACTTTCTTATTGACCCTTGGCATGTCAAAGATGTTGTCCTTGGTGTAGTGGGAGGTGTCGAAGAAGTCTTTATCACGGCGTAGATGTAAGTGTTCTGGACTTCGTAGATCGAGCTGTCTGTGTCCGTGTACAGAAGCTTACAATTAATAGTCTTTTACATGAATTCATAATGAAAATCGTAAAGGCAAGTTTTTGACAAGTCTGACATAGAAAATCAAACATGAATGGGCTTATGTATTCAGCAGGACTTGAACTTGCTCGAGTTTGATTGCGACCAAATTCTTCTAAAAAATGAAACGTGCTTGAAAATTTGGTTTGGCAATAAGTGCTTCGGCTCCATATCTTATGTTCCAGTGCGTGACGAGTTTGATTTCGACCCGATTTCTCACGTCCTCCATTATTTTGCCAAATACAGCATTTTTTATATGTTAGAACTGATTTTTAACATTAACGCGAGCTTCTTACTTCTTGATCATTCACGGTAATTCGATGTGTGGACTTTCTTGAATCGAATTGTTTGTTGATAATAACAGAGAGCTGCAGTATCCGACGCGATGTTTATCCCGAGCCGCAATCGTGAAAATCATCCACTTGGCCGAGCAGGTTGTTTTTTACATTGTCTTCGAACCATTTCGCAACGTCAGTCGTTTGAACAATTGGCTGATTCTTGAAGTGTGAGGCCTTGATCTCCGTTTCTTCTACGTCCGTCTTTATGACGCTGAATTCGGCCCCAAGGGTGGTGTTGACTTTTACGGCGTTGTGTTCCTTCAGTACGGCCTCGATGTTGTCGATGAAAAGTGTTACAGCATCTTGAATAAAGTTAGAGATTCCCAAGTAAAGGGTGTTAATAATGAGCCCAGACTTTATATTTTGTTGAAAGGCATATAAATCTACTCCCAAGCGAGGCCTCCAGGGTGCAGATTAGCTCCTTGCACCTACCGCCCCCTCGAGTTCGCGTTATAACTTTTGTGTTATTTGACGACCTCGATGCACTGGAGTCGGGTTGTATTGACGCTCATGTGAGCCGAATTCGTCAATTCCCCGACGATTGCCTCTGCCTCGCTGGTCAACTCCTTAATCGCTGATTTTGTGATGTTTTTAGTGTCCAGCAGCTTTCGTTGACGTTTCACCAGGTCTTTTCCTTTCAGCAGCGACATTCCTTCTCGAGTTGTGTTCACGACGAATTTTCGACGAAACTAATGATCTCGCTTTAGCGTTCGCTTCTTTTGAACCCACAAATTCATCCCCAATACTTTTACACTTCGAAACACGAATCTAATTGCTGATTGGTGCGCTTATTATTTCGAGCTACCCCTTTAAATCACACACACATATCTGATCGCTGATTAATGCGCTGATAATTCCTAGCCTAATCATATGATTTCAACGAGCAATCTATAATAGTTCTGTTTCACGCTCTTGGGACCTCTAAGCCTTGAAAAGCATGTCCTCGAGTGCTGAAAAATCATTCGTTTTCCGAAAATAATTCGAAATGGACCGAGAGGGTCGGAAGAGAATAATCAGAAGACAATTGTAAAAACTGACGTTGGAGCTCAGACACAAACAGGCGAAATACCCAGATCGAGTGAGTTACAAAGTCAAGGATATAGCCGTTCAACTCAACAAGTGCCTCGACATCATTATGGCGAAGATGGAAAGAGTTAACAACATTTCGTTGACCTGGATGGAGTTAAGGCTAGAAGTAAATACGCAGCAAGAAATCATGAAGTTCAAAACATAAGCAGAAAAGAATCTGCAAATAATCATGCTGAGGTTCAAAAGAAGCATGCAGTTTTGTTGAATAATGCGAAGGGGGACTTGAAGAGAAAGATTGATAAACGACAATATGAATTTGAAGTGCATTCGAGAAGACAGTACACTTAACTCAACAGAATCTAAAAAACCACCGGTCCTTCTCGGGGCCACGAAAATGTTTGGCAAGAAATAATTTCATCATTCTTTTATTTTAGACAGAGCAACATCTTTCTTGAATAAAAATTTTGTGGCACTGAAAAGTGCCGGTTTCGACATTTCAGTCTTCCAATCAAATGTACTTAATGTTTGTTCCATCATTTTTCTCGTCCTTCTCTTTATCCGGTTTCGTCGATGAATATTTGCTGGATTCTTTGCCTGAAAGCAAACCTTGACGATAATTATCACTCGATCTATCCATCGTGACTGTTACCTTTCGACTGAGCATCTACACGGATGAATTTTTCTTTGATCGACAAAATAATGCAAAGCGTAAAAAACTTCAAAAAATTCGAGATAAAATAATTCGAAGATCTTCGAGGATTAACACAAAATTTCTCAAAGTCCGAAAAAATTTGAAATATTCGAGGTGAGAATTCTAAGTCATAATCTTCGAGGATTAACGCGAAATTTTGCGAAGCCCAAAAAAAATAAATAGAAGAAAACATGATAGAAGGAATAAAAATTCAATATTCAAGGAAAAAATTTTCAAGTCATCATTATCTTCGAGGATTAACGCGAAATGTTCTAAAGTTTGGAGAAAAACTTGAAAATTCTAAAAGTCATCATCTTCGAGAATTTAAGCGAAAATTTTTTGAGTCCTAAGCTAATGCGAACAAAGTTTAGGGAGGTCGAACGTAGAACTATTTAAAATGGGCTTATTTTGCCACCGAGTTGTAATGCAAACTATTACCTGAAATCGAATTATCTGGGTAGCCCTAAAAAGAGCTGGTTGTTCTTGGGGGCTAACCTCAACTACAGGCATATCCGTTCCCAATGTCAGCGTGCCATCAGTCCACGTATGGGCATCAAAACCGTGGAGGATGCTTGGAAACTCATTCTCATTCTTGTAACACTACTCTCATGACGAGTTTGAACTTGCCACCGAGGTGACACATGCCGCGTACATACGCAGTAGTTTGACGCCACTAGGGTTTTTACGACCGGGAATTAACAATGTTTCGGTCACCAAAATGATTATCATGGAATAATGTAAAAAGTATCAGAGAATACTTCGTTCTCTAATACTTCTCAGAATAGTGACAGTTAGCACAATAAACATGACAAACAAACAATTGCACGCAATCGCAAATTGCAATCAATAAAGCAAGGTTCTTGCAATAAAGTTTTGAGCGTTTTCAGAGATGTAATTCCGCGTTGAAGAATTTATTGGCAAAATCAGAACAATTTCTTTTGCTTGTGGTAAAAAAAGTGGGCCAAAACATATTTTTTTTCAAGGAAAAGTGTTATTTTTTTACTTTAATGTTTTTTCCCACTTTTTTTCCGCAAGTAGAAAGAAAATTGTCTTTGTCACTGATGAAAAATGTATGTTGAGTTGTGGGTTCCAAATTTTCGAGTATTATCTTCGAGTATATCCAAACACGTAACTCATGAATATTTCGATGACATTAACAATGATAATGAATTTTTTTCATGTTATTAGAGTTTAACTTTTAAACATAAGCAATATATACACGTCATTAAAAACATTTGCGAAAAAAAAATCAAAAATTCCAAAAATATCATCTACTTGTGATAAGAGGTTTTTTAAAATTATGATTAATGTAAAAACTGATCATATACGTAGGCAAAACATTTGCAAATTTCTTTGGAGAATGTACTCTTCATTACGTAAATTCGGGTAACGTGTCTAAAGTAATTAGAGTTTGATAACGAGTATTTCATGTGTGTATAACCTCAACTCTACTATATTGTGCGATTTTTCGATTTTCCGTAGAAAAATTATGTACATGTCCATGTTTTCATTTACAGAATCGATAAAATTCGATCATGTACACCATAGATATAGTAATCGATGAAATTCAGTTCTAAAAATATTTCTTCAGACTACCCAGTAAACCAGTTTGGCCGAAGCGACATAACTGTACGTCGCTACGCAAGGTTGCTGGTACGTCGCCGGTTCGAGAAAACTTTTCGCCCAGTACTGTCGTGGCTACGTCGCATTGGTAACGTAGCGGTTACGTCGCCGGTTGATTCAAGCGGCGTAACGTTAGAACGTCACAGTTATGTCGCCATAACGTTGCAGGATCAAGTCCCGTCTTTGCCAGGGTCGTCCTCGTCGTAGTCGCCGGCTAATAGTCCGGGTACGTCACCTTTCGCTGGAACTCGCCGTCGTCGTCCTCATCGGCTGCCAGTCCCGTTTGTGTAAGTCGTCCTCGTCGTAAACAGCCTCCTCCATCGGCGGCATCCGTCGTCCGTTGGGGCCACCCCGCTGCCCCTAAAAAAACTTGGTTTTAGAGCTCGGTATATCAATTCGCGAAGCGTGAAAAGTGCCTCTCCCTGCACTGATGACAAACATTTTCTCTCTACCTTTATCTTTTACACCTCAACCAACCGTGCCTCCGACGAAATTAGACTCGGTATTCCAATTCGCTTCGGACCACGGAGAGCGCCTTTCCCTGCGCTAATGACAAAGATTTATTCTTCACCTTCATCTTTTCCACCTTTACCAACGCCGCCCCCGACGAAATGAGGCTCGGTATTCTACTTCGCGCGTAGAGCGCCTTTCCCTGCGCTAATGACAAAGATTTTTCCTCCACCTTTATCATTTCCACCTTCACCAACGCCGCCCCCAACGAGATTAGGCTCAGTATTTCAGTTCGCGAGGATAGCGCCTTTTCCTGCGCTGATGGCAAAGATTTCTTCTCCACCTTCATCTTTCCCACCTTCACCAACTAGAGATGGAAAAAGTATCAGTAAGGAGAAATATCAATAAGTATTAGTAACTATTCAACTATACTGATACTCATTGGTATTTTCTCAAGTTTTAAGAATACCGCTGGGCGAAGTATTTTTTCTCTTACTGTTCACGAACGAGTGAGCAGAAAATGGCAAGTGCTTGCGAGTATAATAAAGCGAGAGAGCGGAGTGAATGTGCGCATGCGGGCAATTCGCGTGATTCGTTTGTTCGTTGTATATATATAAATAATCGAAAGTGCGCAGACGGGCAATTCGCGTTATTTGTTGCGTTTCATTGCGTTGTATCCACATTCTCAATCTAAAAAGATAAACAATATTAACATAAAAACTGTGAGAACTTTCCTACGCAAAAAACAGGCACCTTTGCCGTTATTAGTGACCGAAGCAAGTGGAAGCGGCGTTAGTGACCGTCCTCAGCCTAATGCCAACAATCCGAATGCTTCATTCATTTCTGAGTCAGTATTTCGTTGCGTTTTTCTTTACTAATTATGAAAGAATCGGATACATTTAATATTAAACATGCGGCCAAATTTTTATATTCGATATGAAACGTACGTTGATTTTTTGATCCGCACCCCAAAATGAGAAGGAGTTGTCTAACCTATCATTGAAACGTCGATAAAAACGATAACAAAAACAGAATAACTGTTTCCAAAAATATGAATGTGCATTTATTGAAAAAAAAGTCCATTATATCAGTTGCGTGACGACATTAATTTATGTATAGAATCTTTCAAAAAACATAAATGTTCATAAAAGTATAAATTCTTGAAAATAAATGCATTTTTATGAAATTGTTTTGAAACAATCTGTGAGATAATATGAAAATCTTTTCACAAATACATCTCTATGTAGTCGATGAGTATTTATAAAAATATGAAAATCGTTCAAAAAATGTAATTCTTTTATACTATAAAATACCCTTCCTAAATTTCAATAAATATATCTTTGAAATATTGTCACAATAAATCGTCATTAGGAAACTAAAAAACAAATTAACGGAAATAATTTTAAAACTAATGAATTAACGTGAAAATGGATTATGCAGGGTCAAAACTCTAGTAAAGAGGTCTCTCATGTGGCTTTTTTTCACTCAAAGTAAGGATGGAAAATTAGCTACCTGCAAGTGTGGACACTCTACTGCTTCCAATAATACGAGGAATTTGGAGAAACATTTAGAAGCACATCACTCGGAGGAGTGGAATAGAGCTCTTAACAATTTCAGCGAAGGTAGCAGCGAAGACAATTGCTCACAATAAACTTCAAATAAGTAGGAAAAATTTTTCGAAAATTGCATTGTAAAGAATGCGAATAAAAAATACTACCTGCTAGTGTTTTTCATCACTGTACTGAGCCCAGTGACTTTTATCGTGGCTGTCTCAAAATGACGAAACGCTAGCGATTTCACGACGCCCAGGCTAGTGATTTTCAGCCATTTTCTGAAATTCACTTGCCGCTAGTGAAATCCCTAGGCTCAGTTTATGAAATTCCAGACCCCAAGTTCAGCGTAGGGATTTTTAAATCTTGATTAATTTTACTAGCCGCTGGTGAAATTCATAGTCGGTAGGGATTTTTATTTAATCTATGGATTAAATTCCATATCGGCTCGTAATTTCTCCATCGGCATGCAGAATTTTGATACATCTATTCATTTTTCATCACCTTATACGCGAGCTTAGTGCATTATATACATATATTCTATGCTGCAGATGTCATATGTCAGTGAATTTCATTAAAGCTAAAATGCTTGCGAGAATTTCACGAGCTTCTAGTGATTTCACCAGGCTGAGCTTGGGGTCCGGAATTCCACAAGCTGAGCGTAGTGATTTTTATCTAAATTTTTCACAGTATGGTTATCTTGACTGTTCGAATTTTCGCTGGTTTGGACTTTTTGAACGTTCATTCAGGACAAATCAAAAATCTCGCAAAAGAAAACGCGGAAAAATTGACAAATTCATTGTGAGACGACCAAGCATCGTACGTTTTCGTCGAAAAAAAGCTTGGACCAAGTGGTGGCCAAATTCGTCATTAAAGATTTGCAACCGCTCTCAGCGGTCGAGAACGAGGGGTTCCGAGAGTTTGTCTTAAAATTGGACCCAAGATATTTCCTTCCTTGTAGGCGAACGTTGCGCGATAAATTCATAAATGGAGCTTTCGAAAAAACCCTCGAACACCTTTTCAACGTTTTATCAAAAACGAGGGCTATGCAGAAAAATATACTGAAATATCTTATAATAATGTTTTAACCATAATAAATTTTTTTTACAACAACGTGGCTCTCACTTTCGATGGATGGTCTAGCAGGACCACTCAGTGGACCACTATCTCACAGTGACGGCGCATTTTATTAACGAAGTTCTTCAATCCGCCACTCTTGAAGTAGTTCCAGTCGAATTTCGGTCTACGGCGACAAGAATGAAACGTTTATTGAGGGCTCGTAGACAACAAATTCTCTTGTCTCGATTCTCGTCTGTGCACTTACAGACAATGCCGGGAATGTGATTGCGACGTAAACCAAATGTAAGTACGTGCAAAATACGAAATGGATTCAAAATAAAGTTTTGAAAGTACCTATAATTCGTGTATGTAAAAGATGACAGAGTGAACATGACCTAACGTTGTAAAACAATGAAGTTTAATTTTTTATACTGCACATAATTGATATGAAAAAACAAGACTCAACTTCAAATGACACGACGTTGATGGATAATCATGGAGTCAACAATATCCAGACTTAATAAACATGAATCGCTCTCGATTTATAGCTGTAAAACTTGGGCTGCGCCGCGCAAACCATTCAACTAGTTGTCAATCCTGCGAGGTCCGTCAAGCCAGACCCCCAACACCGCGAATTTTGAAATGCTATATCGGAAAATTATGTGATAATTATGTGCTTATTACGTACCAAAACTTGAAATTTTTGTGCTTTTTCGGAAAACAATTTTTTCAACTTCAAAATTGGGAGGGGGGGAGGCTAGATTGACTTCAAGCTAGCCCCTTCTCTATTAATACAGCATTAGGGGATGGTTCGGAATGACGTAACTCACGAAATAATTGAGTGCTGATCATGTTCTCTCACACCACGACGATTGCAGAAATATTGATCGCGAATCGTGCGAAATTTTTACGAGTATCAGTATTACAGAAATTATTCAGTGACTAGAAGACTCACAAAATTAAATTGTAAGTCTTTTTTTCGAGTTCCTAGATCTGGAGCGGCTAAGATACGTCCTACGATCGGAACGGCTAATATTAAATATTAAGAGCACAAAATCATTCAAGCGAGCCAATCTCTGGCACTTGTTGAGGACAATATAATCCAGTGACTGAAAGACTTACAAAATTCAATTGTGATGTTTATTCAATTTGCTAGCTCTGGAGCAGGCGGAATAAGTCATATGATCAAACGGGTAGTATTATCAAGATTACAAAAATTTTTCAAGCGAGCTGATCTTCAGCACTCCAAGAGCACGAAATTATTCAGTAATTAAAAGACTCGCAAAATTCGATTGTAAGTCTTTTTCTTGAGTTGCTAGCTCTGGAACAGCAGAAATGAGTCCTACGATCGGAACGGGTAATATCATTGCGAGCACGAAATTATTTGCGCAAGACCATGTCTAGCACTTGATGAGACAAAATCATTAAGTGATTGAGAGACTCTTAAAATTCAATTGTGAGTCTTCTTTTCGAGTTCCTTGCTCTGGAGCGGCCTAGATACGTCCTACAATAGAAACTGGTGATATTATTGACAGCACAAAATTATTCAAGCAAGCCTATCTTTAGCACTTGATGAGCACATTATTACTTAGTGACTAAAAGACTCACAAAACTCAATTGTGAGTGTTTTTCTCGACTTCGTAGCTCTGGAGCGGCCGAGATACGCCCTACGTTCGAAGCAGGTGAAATTACTGAGAGCGCAAAATTTTTCGAGCAAGCTTATGTCTACCACTTAATAAGCACAAAATTTTTAAGTGACTGATAGACTCATTAAATTTAATCTTGAGTCTTTTTTTTTGTGTTCGTAGCTCTGGAGCAGCCAAAATACGTCCTACGACCGAAACGGGTGATTTTATTGTGAGCACAAAATATTTTGAGCAGACTTATCTCTAGCACTTGATGAGCATCAAATTATCCAGTGATTAAGAAAATTACGAAATTTGATTGTGAGCCTTTTCTCCGAATTCCTAGCTCTGGAGCGGCCGAGAAACGTCCTACGATCTAAACGGGTGATATAATTGAGAGCACAAAATTATTCAAGCAAGCCAATCTCTGGCACTTGATAAGCACAAAATTATTCAGTGACTGAAAGACTCACAAAATTTGATTGTAAGTCTTTTTGTCTATTTGCTAGCTCCAGAGCGGCAAGAATAAGACTAACGTTCGAAACGGGAGATATTATTGAAAGCACAAAATTATTTAAGCAAGCCAATCTTTGACACTTTATGAGAAAAAAATTATTCAGTGACTGAAAGGCACACAAAATTTAATTGTAAGTTTTTTTTTCGAGTCGCTAGCTCTGAAGCGGGCGAAATAAGTTGTTCGATCGGAATGGGTGATATTATTGAGATTACACAATTTTTTAAGCAAGTCAATCTCTAGCACTTAATGAGCACCAAATTATGTAGTTATAAAAAGACTTACAGAATTCAATTGTGAGTCTTCATCGAGTTACTAGCTCTGGAGCGGCCGGAATATGTCCTACGACCGAAACGGGTAATATTATTAAGAGAACAAAATTTTTTGAGCAAGCTAATCTCTTGCACGTAATGAGCACAAAATCATCCAGTGTTTTAAAGTCTCACAAATTCAAATTGTGAGTCTTCTTTTGGAGTCCCTAGCTCTGGAGCGGCCGGAACAAGTCGAAATTCATGTTTCTGACGCTCAAAATTTTCCTAGCAACCCAAACATTAGAAATCAATTAGCACGTTATTATAGAATGAGTTACACACTATAAAATTCAAATTTTTAGTGTTTCTACGGAGTTCCCAGGTCAGTAGTGGTCGAAACAGGTCCTATGATTTAAAATTGTGAAATTATTTAGAGCGAAAATATCATCGTGCACCCTAGTCATCAGTACTTAATAAACTTAATGCATTCGATTTTCAATGAACGCAAAAATTTACATCTTTTGTTTTGTTTTGTATTTTTTAAGTCTGCTGTGGTCAGAACAACAAAAAAGATCTCGAAGCGTGACATAATTTAGGGCGTGAAATCTTTTTCTGCTAGTTATTGGTATGTTTTTTATGAGCATGAAGTCATTGAGTAATCCATGATCATAAATTGTGAGTCTTTCTAAAGGTCCGTAGCTTTCATACTACGTCTCAATATGAAACTTCGTTTAAATTGCACGCGCTTTTCATCGTTGCAGCTTATTCGGTCATATTAATGGACAGTATGGTTTTCAGCTCGTAATTAGCAATTTCACATTGTTATCGCGGGTGAGTTACGGGTTAAAGTTTTTAGAAGGGAGAAAAAAAATTGTGAATAAGTAATAAATCTCACCGAGTCTCCTCGTAATCTATCGTTTATTCATTTAAGCTACAAATAGTTGTCCAACATGAGGTGTGGTCGCCGGTTTCTCAAATCGTCGGTTTCTGGGACGTTTTTTCCCGAATGAAAAATATAGTGGAGAGACACTGGGAATGCTAACCTCTGAATCCTTTCGTTCGGTCGGGGACTCCGGGGAGAAGATGCTTCGTCGGCGCGTTGATTCTTCTCCAACGGTGGATGGAGTAATCGGGCGAAGAGAGTACGAGCCCGGTGTTGATGGCGTTTTTAGAAGCTCCTCTTCCGCGTATTCCTCTAGATCTCTTAGATCGTCGGGCTCCTTTTGAGGAGTCAACGGAGAAGGTGGAGGCGATGGTGCGCTGGTTTCTTAGTCGAGGACCGGACCGTTTAGAGGGCCGAGGGCATGCCCGAGGAAGGGAATTGCTAAGGTTACCGGAGAGCTGGCTCTTCTCTTGTCTGGAGAGTTCCACTGGTAACGGCAGGGTGCGGTGATAATCGAGCTGATTGTGGGCCTTTTTGGGGTTTTTGCCTCGGGATTAGGTCGAAACGCTGCTTCCTCGGAGAGGGTGAGTCCGGAGGATACGGGTGAGTGCTCGCGTGATGGGCTGCAGGTCTTCCTAGTCGCACCGTGGGCCCTGTCTAATCGATTTCCCCAAACGGATTTCGACGGAGGCGGTGGTACTCCTTGGGAGAGTAGTACGGACGATGTGGAGGCACGCGCCGAGGTGGTCGCCGGGGAATCTCACCGGGTTATTCTCGGCGTCGATAGTCCCGAGGAGGAACCACCTCAAGCGTCATCAACGGAGAAGGCGGAGCCCGGGGTTTTTTATCTTCGGATCTAGGAAGCTCGCTCCCGAGGTCTGGTTGGTTCTCGGGTTGGGTCTCCCGGTTCTCGGGCTTCTCGTCCACGGGTTTTTCCGACTTCCCAATCTTGCGAAGTTCGCGTTTTTCGCGTTGCCTTTTTCCACCCCGAGGTCGCTATGAGAGGAAAAGAGATGAGAGTAGGACCATGATTCCCTGGTGGGCGATTTTTAGTTGCAACTTACGTTTTTCTCGGTGATTGGTTTCGTCCTGCGTTTCGCCAGGCTCATGTTGGAGGATTGGACCTGGGGAGGACTCGAACTTGAACGAGTGGACGCACTTAAGCGGTGGTCGCAGTTAAGCGAGCTGTCGCACCGAAGCGTTGGTCGCAGCAAAGCGAGCTGTCGCACTGAAGCGTGGGTCGCAGCAAAGCGAGCGGTCGCACTAAAGCGTTGGTCGCAGCAAAGCGAGCTGTCGCACTGAAGCGTTGGTCGCAGCAAAGCGAGCGGTCGCACTAAAGCGTTGGTCGCAGCAAAGCGAGCGGTCGCACTGAAGCGTTGGTCGCAGCAAAGCGAGCTGTCGCACTGAAGTGGGTGGAGCTAGTCGGGTTTTCGTGCACTTAAGCAAGAAGGCGCAGCTAAGCGTCCCGATCAACTGGCTTTTCCGGGCCCAATGGGCCCCTTATATATCACTCCGGCGCGACCCCCACCCTGCTACGCGAAGCGGTTTTCCCGCCGCTTGCTGGTAAAAAAGAGGGCGCAGCCGTTTTCCGGCGCGTTTCCGGCGAAGGGACAGGGCTGTGTGTACTCGGGGCAAAAAAGGGGTCCGTCTAACTTACTTTATTTTCAATTTATTTTAGTTTAATTGATTTTTATATTACGTTCTAAAATTAGAAAAAAGATAAAATAAGTGCTACGTACAACAACATCAATTTAACATGGGGATTTGAAGATTCAAACAATAAAGTCAATTTCGTTGGATATTAGTCAAAATTCAGATCATTGTACAACGTATAGGAACTTCTGAAACTTTGTTACATTACATTTGTACTTTATTAATTGGAGAAATATTGTAATTTTACATAATCTATTTTCGAGTAAACAAGGAGGTGAGGAATTACTTCTTCATCTTTTAATTAAATTGAATTCTTTTATGATTCTGATTTTTTTTTGGTACGTGTTCTGATTTTCAGCCCTGGCGCTTCATACAAAACCGCTTTTTTCGATTTAAATCGCATTGTCATTTTTGGCGGAGTGATTTATTTCTCCAGGAATTTCTCGTAGATTTACTCGTTGCACATGAGTGCCCGAAGAGTAAATGTCGAGAAACATCAACAAACCTCAAAAATATTAATTGATGGAATTAAACAGTAATTAATAGAAATTAATGGCAATCATTGGGATTGGCATGAATCGATGGGAACTGAAGAAAGTTGTTGAAAATATGGATGAAAATTGATGAGAATTGATGAAAATTGATAAGAATCGATGGGGATTGATGTGAATCGTCGATAATTGACATGAATTTATAAGAATGAATAAAGAGTAATAGAAATCTATAAAAGATCATGGAAATCGATGTAAATCAATATGAATTGAAGAAGATCAATAAATTTCAATGATAATTAATAATTGGTAATGGGAATCTGTGCGAATTGATAGGAATTGATAAGAATGAACAAGAAATAATGGAAATAATGAGAATTAACGGAAATCGATAACAATTCATTGTTATCAATGGGAAGTTATGAATATCGATGGTATCTTATTTTACCCAGAATGTCATGTTGGACAGTGATTTTTCTACTGCAATTGCAGTCGACTTGCTTTGTGACCCAATCATCTTCAATTTCTCGGACCAAATCTTTTATATTTATCATGTTCACAGCAATTGTCGTCGACGGAATAGTGACGTCCTTATCGCAATTTTCGCACGAGCTTATCTGTGAAGCAGTCGGATGATCTTGGCATAGAGCACGGAGCATGTCCCTAGCTGTCTCATGGCAATGTGAGAAATTGACGTCTCTGATAACCTCCATACTCGATTGTGGCAAAATTCGCAGCAAAATCCACCCTCTTCTTCGATACATATTCGACACAATTCCTAAAATCATCATTACATTTTCACAGGTCTACACTTGATACCGATTTACTTTTATTATTCGGGTTTCTAGTTATCATGTAAGACCTTGAGGCAGAGAGAGGAGAGTTGACGAATTTCTTAAAACATCTTTCGGTGAAGGAGAGAAAGATTTACGATTATCTTACGTAAAATTTCAATTTTTGCTCCGATTCCGCAGGTCCATTTTCGAATTTCATTATTCAATAACGAACACATAGCCAATAATAGATATTTTCGTATCAAGGAGTTGAGGCGTGGCTTTTGGGACTATTTGGCTATATTGCCTCATTCAACTAGTGTGTGCTAGCTTAATTTTGAAGCTAGCACACGAGCACATAATTACAAATGAAGGGGAACCGGATCACCAAAGTCCATTTTTGCATTTGCAATACCATTTAGCAATACCGTTGCAGTTTCACCAGTCTCAGCCATGCGTCGCCCGATCTGGGGCCGTAATGGATTTCGCAAAGGACGTACACCGCATGGTTCCTCAGATAGTTTATGCTCGATCGTGCATGTTACTGTAATCTTTCGTGTCTCAAGGCTAGGTATTGCGCATGCGATCGTGGTCTGACATTTACAAGTTCCTTCAATAGATGATAAAATCGAAGTGGTTAATACCAATGACAGACATTCCACTTAAGGGTTAACCCTCAATTTGTTCAGGGATAACCTCGACATTGATTTTGAAGTAAAACTGGACAAGATTCTATAAATATCTCGGATTCTCTTGTTGACAAAACAATTTTGTAAGTATATTCTGAAATTCAGCTTAAGAATGGTTCTACCACTTAAATTATCAAAATCCCACAGCTCATAAAACTCCAAAATCTCAGAACAACGAACATCTCCATACTGTTCAAACGATTCCTCAAATCATGAATATTTTCATCTTTTATTATGTCAAAAACTCGATCATTCCGATTTTTCAAAACTAAAGATCCCTTGACACAAAAAATTGTGCACACAAGAGTCGATTTGGTACAGCCAAATAAATTTGGTAAAAATAGGATACAAGAAATTTTTCACAAGTTTGTAAAGTTCTAAAAAATTTCGAATTCACAAAAATCATAAAAGTATAAAACCTCAGCACTTTCAAGCTGCATTCTTCAGAATTCGACAATCCTTTAGAACTCATTTAACTCATTTTAGTTTTCTGAAAAAGGTCATGATTCAAAGCTTTTCAAGGAATCATAGAATTTGGTGCTTTAAATAATTCAAACATTTCAAGTTTTTTTAAAAATTTTGAAAACATGGGTTTTCTGGAAAATTTTAAATTTTAACGTTTTTTTGGAAGTTTCCTAAATCGTGAGTTTTGGGTAGCACTTGAAAGTTAATATGAAGGAATCCATTATGACAGAATGTATTATTCGAATAAATGAATGTAATAAATACATGACATGCGCGAAATACTGGTGAAAACCAGTCGGAGTAAAATAAATTAGTTACATCGAATGAAAATTTCAATCAATAGCACGACTTAAAAAAGCAGCAAAATTGTAGAAAGAGGAAAAATTCCGAAATTGTGTAAAACATGTTGAATATCGCCCATGATTTAAGATACTTTGAAAATAATGAAAATTTTGTGAAATAATTTGAAAATAAGCATAATTTCCTTTCACAGAAAATAAGAAATAGTCTGCAGAGAATGGAAAATTGATTGAGAAATAAACACTTAAATAGAAAATAAAAATTCTAGAAGAAAAATTTTCCTTTCAAATCAACACTTTTTCTGAGGTTGAAATTTTTGGATTTCTTATATATTCAACTTGAAAATATAACCACCTAGCTGCAATATAAAACCTGAATTACCTTGAATTGTTTCGGAATTTTCGTTAACTTGCGCACGTTTAAACATGAAAGCGCGCTGAATTTTATGCTTCTTCCACAACGATTCCGTCAAAGCTTGTTGTCAAGCACCTAGTACAATAATTCTGTACTGCCAAGTTGTATTCATTTTTCCCGCTTCATTCTGTCGGATCGATGTGTACTTCAAGAGTTTTTTAAATTCTTTTCTGTCGAATTCTATATCGATTACTTTTTCGCCTGGAGCAGTTGAATCATCCAGTTCCGAATCATTAAGTTCAGAACTTCTTGTATCAACGTAAAACCTTTTCTGGAAAAAATTCCGTAAATTAACAAATAGTCATTACTTTCAAGAAATGCAACTTAAGCTACGGGAAAAAATCTTACCTTAGGGACTATTGCGCCTCGTGTCTTGTTGGTCGAAAAAACTTTTTCACATGTTACATATGTGTGAAGAGACTTAGCACTCTTCTTGACTTCAGTTTCAGCTAGCACTACACTAGAAATTTTTATTTTACAAGGCGACATGGTTTTTTGATGTTATTTGGCCTGTTTTTGCATCGCATATTTTATCCTTGAAGCGGTTTGGAATGCTCAGCATGGCATCAGGACAAATCGACTGTGGCCGTCCTGGACAACGAAGTTTCAGAGGATATCTTTTAAGCCTGAAAGTCACAATCTGAATGTCCCAAAAATTGAAATAATTTCGGAAATTTCGAAAATCATTGAAGTTTATGAATCTTCATAATTTTGTAAAGAATCTAAGAATCCTGTAGAATCGATACTTCGGAAAATTCAGTAAAATTTGTTGTCGGGAAATACAGGCAGACAATAAATTCAACGCTTCTCTTTTCTCAAAAGATTTCGCACGCATAGGTGAATGTGTGCGTGTAACCGATGTTAACGCTCTTTCGAGCGGCGATAACCAATCACGGTCGTACATCGCAGCGAGGTCGGCCATCTTCCCGTTTCACTTATCCGAAAAAATAGTAGTCATCATTTGGCCCCGAAGTATTTAGTCCCGAATTTTTTTCTGCGGCGTGTATTGTGCTGCTCTCTGTCGACGGCGGAAACGTTAATTTAAATCTAAATGTTTCAAATATTACGGTTTCAGGTGAATAGTGAATATCTCAATTGATAATTATAGTTATTATCATTTCATTGTTTTATTATTATATACTTAGAAATTTGATAATTCGGTTCGATAATTTCGAATTTTCAAACCTGTAGAGTTTTCAAATATTATGTCTTAATTTCTGTAGAGTTTCGATTCCGCTGTTGGATCTTATGTTTTTACAATTTTGCATATCTTCTAAATATTATGTTTTTAAGTTTTAAAGAAGCAACTCCAGAATTTTTCCAATTCGAAAATATTGCAAATTCCAAAATTTTCTCAAAATTGTTGAATTTTATCCAAGATCATTATCCTTTCTATTTTTTCAGAATTACTTATTTCGAGAATAATAATAATCATTTAGAATATTGTAAGGGTTATAATTACAATCATTATTGTTTTAAGTATAAATATATGTTTAATACTCATGACAATTACATTTATGAATTATCAATGTAAAACATAATAGTATTCCAAAAGATCGACCTAGCTTATTTCAAAATAAAGGATGTTTTCCATTTCTAAATTTTCCTGATGACGTATATCATGTACGATTGTTTCTCAATTCAAAAAAATGTCGATTTTCACTGAGACTGGAAAATTTTTTCAAATTAAGAAGTTTTTATACATCATTGATTTTATCTGATAACTTTCACTTTTCATTTTGGAAATTTTGGAACTCTAGAAAAATTAAAACAGAGAATATTCAGAATATCCAAAATTCTTTTGAATAATATCCATCATTTGGAAACTTTCAGAGTTTTTTTTAAATTTTGTGTAAGATATTTTCAGAATTGTGGTCAGATGTTTGTGATCCCAAAAATCCCGAATTCTCCAGAATTGAGGAGACAGATCAAAAAATTAAAAATATATTTTAATACGAAGTTCTCAAATTTTTTCGATTTCGAAAATTTGGGAGTTTATAACAGTTCTTGGAAAATCAGTTTATAATTGTCTCTATGTGTTTATGATCTGTCAGCATACCGCAATTGATTTGTCAATTCTTTTGTCATTATAAAATCGTGGCATTATAAAAGGATCAATAAATAATACATTTTGACAACTACTACAATGGGTAATTACACTGTGCGAGAAATTTTGAACACTTTTTTTTTATCTGGGGAAATAATAGCATAAATATGTTCCTGGTAACCCCATTAGTACAGTAAATAGAGACAAAAAAATCGCATTTACTAAAAAAAAATACCTAATGGCTGAAATTTTGAGGGGATGTTCGGGGGCATGTACTGAGTCTAAAACTGAGTTTTCGTATTCATGGGGGTGGGGGAAGATACCACCCCCTGTTTATGTAGGGGTGAGTTCGTTTTAATTCCCTATCTTCGTTGCTATTGCCCGTACCGTCAAGTCCGAGGGATCAAATTTGTGGGAAATGAAATTATCTATCCAATGACAATAAAATCGAGGTCATAGGTC
>JAPYZK010000481.1:0-31381 GCA_030522785.1 Platygaster equestris
CATTTTTACTTTTTACTTTACACATTTTACTTTTATTGTTTAGTCCACACATTGCGCATCGAAGAATTGATGTAACGCGGCTGCTGTACAGAAATTATAATGAATTATATTATATTGTATTTAATTGTACGAAAAAATTCAAAAGCTTGCAGGAGCAAGTATGAATAAATCTATCTAAATCAAATCTAAATCTACTTTATAAAAATTTAAAATTAATGACGTTTATCGAACACTGAGTGTTGAAATTTGCAAAAAATTATCCATTTATACTCAAAATATAAATAAATAATTATAATTCAGTAACTATAAAATTCGATATATTACGTCGAAAATTACTTTATTGCGAACAATTGAAATGAAGAATTTTTTCCCTTCAACTGAATAAATGAAAAACGACGAAAGACTGTTATTTAAAATTCCGACACCGATTTCTGCATTTTTTGGTACATACGATTTATGTTTGTTTCTTTGACATATTTATTTACCTTCACGATTGAGGGAAAAAGCTGATTGTCATCTGGCGTTGCATTTGGTTGATTTTCAGCAACGCGGGCGTTATCGAAAGGATCGTGCTCAGCTCTACGTTTTAATTCAGCCCGCGCTTGTTTCGCTTGTTCACGGAGCCGATTTCTCTCGAGACTGCAATAACAAATTTACATTCATGATTTTATTTATAAATCACGAAAAAATTAGTCTATTACAGAAAAATAGTCGTATGCAACGCGTTGAAAAAGCGCGATTTTGAACTCGTGTAATAATTACACTTGATCGAAATCGGTCGCTTTATCAACTTGTAACATTATATACTACGATTGATGATTTGGATGTATGGTATGAATAATGAAAATAAAAAAATATAAATTTTTTAACAGTTAACGAAACTTTTGGAAAACATTTGACGTTTCTCGGGAAATTTCGAACGTTATTAAAAATTATACATAAACAGCATAAAATTTATGATTAACATTATTTCAAAAAAAAAAAAAAAAAAAAAAAAAATTTAATTAAATGAATGTTATTGTAAGTGAAGAATCAATTTAAAAATTCCAAATTTTGTGAATTCGAAAAATGGATTTACCAAAATTTTGATTCGTCAATTTGAAATTCGCCAACAATATGAGTTTTAATTTTGCGATACCGAAAGTTGTTGTGCTCAAATTTTTTGAATTTTTTATCTCTGTATTTTTCGATGTTTGAATACAAAATTTCAAGTTTCCAAAAATTAAATCGAAATTTGCATGAAAATTATTTTTAAATGTGTAAATTTCCAAAAAATTGAATTCCAATGTTCAAATTTTCAAATCATCAAATTTCATTGTAATACTGAAATTTAAAAGTGTAAAATTTCAAAAATTCAGTACCGAAAAAAGATTATATTCTGAATTCTGGAATTCTTGTAACAAAAATTCGTTACCTAACTTCAGAATGTCCAACTGTATTATTTATGTTCGAATTCCAATATGGATATGGTGCTCTGAACATTTTACAAAATTCACAAATTTTGCATCTTAGAATCGTCGAACGGTCGAATCAGGACTTTAACATTTCTTCATTTTGAATGCGAACATCCAAACTTGAAAAATGTCAATCCAAAAATTTCGAAAAATGAAAGATGAATTGCCAAAATTGCATCCACAAATATGTCACGTTCGAAGTCTGAAATGGTTAAATTAAAATTAAGGACTCATTAAAACAAAATTCAAACATAATTTTCAAATTCATTCATCAAAACTGTTAGGGTAACCAGACGCGCTTCGAAATCGAAGAAAATTTAGTAACTTCAAACTTCGAGCAAAATTTAGAATCGTCCATACAAAAATGAAAACAAATGTTCAAACTACAAAATGATGCAAAATTTTGAAAATTTGGAAATAAGATCGATTTAAAAACTACGAAAGAGACAAATATACATATAAAATTCAAATTTCAAAATAAAGCCAAAGTGGGAAATTCGAAAATTTTAGAAACTTCAATCTTAAACAACATTTGGAAATGTCCATATAAAATATGTTATTTAATTAACATAATTTTGGAATTATCAATAAATAATACAATATAATTCGATAATTTTATAATTATCAAATTTAGTTTATTTTAAAGCTTCGTAATTGTTTTCTCTTTTTGTAATTCCCGAAATGTCAAATTTTTCTTACATCTTGTACTTTAAACCTCTTTTTCAATTCCAGAAATTTTAAATTTCAAACAATTGTTAAATTTCCATTCATAATTACGTAATTTTTTAATTTCCAGTTTTTGACAATTTTCAATCACATATTTTCACCATTAATTCACCAAGAATTCGAAAATCCGACGAAACTCGAATTGATACTTTAAAAATTGCTAAATTTATTAATCAGAAAACGCTGATATTCGGACAATTGAAGCAGTAAAGTGAAAACAGAACAATTACTAAAATAATACAATTAATAATACTATTACGAAAATAACAAAGAAAATAAAAATAAGGATGTCATAAACAACCACGTCCTACTAAAATAATACGCGTCTGATCACCCTAATTAAAAAACTACGACTCATCCAAAAAAGTACACGTCAACACCCAGAATTCCAAAATTGTAAAATTCATGCATAAAAATCGTCAAATCCATTCTTCAAAATGCATTGCCAAAATGGTCCGATCCGAAATTTCGACCCCTAAAATAAACTCTAAAATGAACCAATATTTATCATGCATATCAAGTAGCCCAGTCGAAATTCACCCCAAAAGCAAACCTGGAAACGAAAATCCCAAAATTCTCGAATTCAGACGTAAACATCGTCAAAATTAATTCATCAAATTCGTCAAATCCAAAAATTTCAACCTTTCACGCAGACCGAATTGCCAGTGAACACAAATGAACCGCATATTCCTAGAAGCGGACAGACAAAAGTTTCGTCTGTTTGGACCGAAGTTGACCTTGACCAGGATTCGAGTACTTTGGTTTCACGATTTTGGACTGCTGGCCCATGGGGTGCCGGTTGTCCTGGCTGTGTGTCACGTTTTTAACGTGTCCGCTATCAGAAATGCCGAGACAGCTCCTCTCGGAGTATAGCAATTGCTTTACAAACCCGTGATTCCCCATCCTCGATTGTACCGCCTGCGACTCGTTATCGGAGGCACCCTGGTGATCAATATACAAAAATTTACCACAAAGTTAAAACCGAACAGACTTTTGTCTGTTCGGTTCTAAACGCGTGGTGAATTTGTAGATATTGACCAGGGATCTCCGAACAACGAGTCTCAGGCGGTACAGTCGAGAATGGGGAATTACGAGTTCGTATAACAAATGCTGTACTCAGAGAGGAGGTGTCTGGGCATTTATAATGCGGCGTACAGCCAAGATAACATACATCTGATAGGAAGGTAGTCCATTAAACCAAAGTTCCCGAATCCTAGCCAAGGACAACTTCCGTCTTCCACGAAGCCGTTACCCTCGCACCATCAATAGTTCAAGAAACCAGGTGGGCAGGATTGGGCTTGTCTTCCAACAAGCACACATCAACACCCGGAATCCAAAATTTTATTGTACAATTCATGCACGAAAATCGTCAAATCCATTCATCAAAATTCATTCGCCATATTGGTCGAATCCTAAATTACGACCTTTACAAGAAACCAATATTCACGAGTATTTATCATTCATAGCAAGCAATCCAATCAAAATTCACTCAACAAGCGAACTTTGAAACCCAAATCACCCAATTCAATATTCATGCGTAAAAATCGTCAATATCCATTCAAACATAATTTATCTCATCTAAACATTTGGAAAATAAATACAATATAATACGAAAAACATCGCTTTTTCCTTCTTATGTCTCTTTAATGTTGTATTTCTGTAGCTTCTGACTTATTATTACTTTAGGTTGCTTCAGTGCATCGATTTCTCTTATATATATTATATACTGTGTAATATAGGGAGACCCGTGGATTTTTGAATAAATAATAATAAAAATAATAATGATAATAATAAAATAAACCTTCTAAGCATACTGAGTTACCGCTAAACTCAAAGAAACCATTCACACTCACCTCTAGAACGAACAGACAACAGATATTGCGCTGTCACGAGTGTGAATCAAACCCCCCCACCTACACTCGAGACTCCCACTCCTACCTACTCCCGCTTTGCTGCGACTGGTTAATAGTGGGGATTGAAAGAAGAATCGAACGTCGGAATAATGAACGAATAACCGAATAATTAACTTCACAACTTAATTACTTGATTAATGAATGAGTAACGCAATAAAAGTTATAAATTCCCGAATAAAAGTTCCGAATGGATTTACCATTTGGAAAATTAGCAAGGTAAATCCATAGAAATACACAATTGGTATTCCCATAGGTCTTTTACAGCCGTAAAAACGTTTCAAAACCCCCAGAAAGGATCAGACAGTACACAAATTGTATTTTTTACTTTTTATACCATTGAAAATTTGATTTATTATTCCCGAAAAATTCAACTATTGCAAATTTGTTTAAATTTTAGAGTTCGAGTGAATATTTTGTGAAACTGAAAATTTTCAAATCTGAAATGTCAAGTTTAGAGTTCTCAAATTTTCATCAAATATTGGTTAGAATATCTTAGTATAATATTTTACAAAGATAATACCATTAAATTAAATATTTTTCGATGTGTAATTATTACAGATTTTCACCATTAATTCACAAAGTATTGAAAAGTCCAACGACACTCGAATATACCTTGTAATACTTAATATTGGAATAAATATATTTATTCTAAGTTATTCTAAATTTTTCTCAATTTTCAAGTTTTGGAATAAACCTTAGTTTCGGAATTTAATAATTTTTTACAATGTTCTTTAAAATTTTTGTAGTTTCTGAATTAAGCTTCATTTAGTCCCAATATTTTCTATAACTTTGAAATTCTCAAATTCGCTCAATTTCGAAGTCTCGTAATTGTTTTCTATTTTTGCTATGCTTAAATTTCAAAATTTTTTATTTTGTGGTTTCGACTTTTTCTTCTCTTTCGGAATTTTCAAACTACGCCTAATTTTAAGGTTTAAAATTTTTCCTTAATTATACAGTTTAAAAATTGCTTTAATTATCTCCACTCTGTAAATTTTGAATCCCAGATTTTCACCATTAATGCACAGAGAATGCAAAAATCCGACAAAACTCGAATTGGTAACTTAAAAGCTGCTAAATTTATAAACTGAAGAATGCGGATATTGGGACGATTACAGCAATAAAATAATATAGAAGATTTATACGACTCTCGAAAATAATGCAGAACATTAAGATAAGGACGTCGAAATAAAACATGTCCTACTAAAACGATTAAATAATATACGTGTCTAAACACATTAATTAAAACTACGACGCACATAAAAACGCACACGTCAACACCCGAATTCCAAAATTGTAATATTCATGCATTAAAATCGTCAAAATTCACTCGCCAAAATGGTCAAATCCGAAATTCCAACCCCCAAAATACAACAATATTTACGAGTATTTATCATTCATAGCAAGTAATCCAGTCGAAATTCACCCAAAAAACAAACCTTGAAACCTAAATTCCAAAATTCAAGCGTAAATACGTCAACATTCATTCGCTAAATCCATTGAATCCAAAAATTTGAACCTTTTAAGCGTTTCAAGCGGACCGAATCACCACTAAACCCAAATAAACCACATACGCTTACCTCTGGAACCAAACAGACAAAAAAAATGCGCTGTCACGAGCACGAGCGCGAATCAAACCTCCCACCTACACTCGCTACTCCCACCCCGGCCCCTATTACTACCGTTTTAATAGTAGGGATGAGGAGAATGATTGAGCATCAACTGTATCTTATATCAAGATTCGGCTGTTAAAGGAGAAAAGTCCGAATGGAAATACCGATTATTGGGAATTCGCCGTGAATTACCATGCCAAGTTTTTCCATTCAGAACTTTCATTTGGTAATTTACAATAATTGTAAATATAATATATATAACATAATTGTTAGAATAAATTACTTTTCTAAAACTTTTTTTATTAATTGGTAATTGACTAAATTTATGAGTCAATGTCACTTTTGAGGAATTAGAATGTTCACATCATGATTTTCCTGCATCTGGGAATTCCATACAAAAATAACTCAGAACTTCCTTACAAGTAGAAGTGCCGAAATAATTTAGATAACAAATTATTGAGAGATTAATGAATAACTTGATAAAAAAATAATAAATTGCGAAATAAAAGTTCTAAATGAATTTACCATTTGGAAAATTGCAGGGTTGGGCCATACTATTGCTCTTAAAATAATTTGTTATGGAAATTCCCAATTGGTACTCCCATAGACTTTTACAGCCGGAAAAACGTTTCAAAAACCCCCGAAATAATAATTAAAGAATACACACATTAAATTCTATACTTTTTATACTTTAAAAAATTTTCAAACGTTTCCAAAACCCCAGAAATAATAATTCAAGAATACACACATTAAATTCTATACTTTTTATACGTTTAAAATTTTTATTCATCCAAAAAATTTAACTGTATTTGAATTTTCAAGTTCGAGTGATATTAATTAAAACTAAAATTTATGAAATCAGAAATTGCTAGTTTCGAGTCATCAAATTTTTGATTTAAAATGTAAAAATCTGGCTTTCCAAATTTGAACCGTCAAATATCCAAACCGAGACATAATTATTCTTCATTTGAATTTTAAATTTATAGAATTCCGAATGAAGAAATCCAAAAATGTCAGACTTCCCATGTTCGAGACAAATTTTGATCTATTTTTAAAGTTTTTACATTTTTATTGATTTGAAGGTTGAAAGTTATCCTTTTATTTTGAATTTCCGATTTGTTCGATTTCGAAGTATCTAATTTATCCTTCATTTCAATGTTTAACGATTTTACATTATCTTTAAGTTTACAAATTTTTCCTTATTTTCAAGATTCTGAATTTTTATTCTAGAAATTCCAAGATTTTTGTGCATTTTGGAGTTCAACAATGTTTCTTTGATTTTGTATTTTCAATATTTTTATTATTATTCGTCAAGAAATAAATTTTTTTTTTATTCTCTAATTTTAACATATTTCTTTATGACTTTCCTCACTCGCTCAATTTTTCACTTGTAAATTTCTCTTGGTTTTGACATTTTCGAATGTCCTTAAATTTGTTAATTTTTCATTATTTGCAGTTTTAACATTTTTCATAATTTGAGAGTTTTTATGTTTAACTTTATTTTCAAATTTCTGTGATTTTGTACCTTTTAATGAACATTTTGTTTATTTATATTTATTTATATTTATAGCTCAAAAATTTTCTCAAATTCTGTAGTTTCCACATTTTTCTCAATTTGACAGTTTTCCAAATCGTTCAATCGTCTTGTTCCTAAATTTCTCTAAATTCTGAAATTCCAGAACGTCCTTGAATTTCCTTATTTCTCAGATTGTCAGTTACTTATTACATAGTCTTTTACCGTTATTCGCCAATAATAAAAAAATAAAAAAATTAGTATCAATACCTAAAAACTGAAAATCTAGACATCGTCATATTCAAAGCAGAACCTTTAAAAAATAGAAAAATTTTGCTAATGTTACCAATAATACAGACACTAAGATAAGGAGGTCAAAAAAAGACATGCCCTTCATTAAAACTCACTCAAAAAATCACAACAAGATCTAAACCCAACCATTGTCAAATTTATGCATTAAAATCGTCAAATCCCAACATTCAAACCTCCAAACAGACGAATAAAAATAATGACTCGCATCCAATCAAGCAAACGTCAAAACCTATAAACTGCCGAATTGATGGATGAAAATGGTCAAATTTTGACATAACAACTGTCAAAATTGTGAGATTCCCACATTCCTGCCTCCAATTCACCAATATAAACCCAAATAAATCATTCACCCTCGTCTTCAAACATCTCAAATTCCAAATACATGCACTCACCATGCACTGTCACACACCAACAACAAAAGGCAATTACCGTGGCTTCTTCATGACAGCGTGTTCCAAGGTGCTAATCTACGTTGTCACGTGTTCCCCAAAAATCCTGTATCTCATCTTCCTTTTTTCTGCTTCGCCTTGCACTATCGAAACCTCCCAGATCCGGAAAAAACCGACGTCATGTCCGAAAAAAAGCAAAACAAGGCGAAAACCGTGTTTCTTCGCGACAACAAATTAAATCGGGGGAGTCGAGAAACTCACGCACACGGATCCAGACCTAATACACCCACAACTATACACACGCGCCGCGGAAAAATCCAAGGCCCAAGTTCGATTTTCGCTCTTTTTCCCGTGAAATAAATAAAACAATGCTCGTACGTGTGCACACACACTTGTTCATCTCCGTCTGTCACTGCTCTTCCATGTTTGTTTTCCTTGTTGCACTTCAAGATGGGATTAGAACGAGAAAAAAATATTCCCGTGTCGCGGTGACGTTTTCGGGGTTTTAGCGTGATGAAATGGGGCTGGTTTAGGGGTTTTCGAGGGTTTTTCGAAAAGGCAGGGGCTTTGAGAGGGGGTTTGAAAGAGAGTTTTCGAGTTTGCGAGGGTGACACTTTTCGGAGAACTCTCACTTGCGGGCGCGGAAGCCATATTGTGGAGGAAGAGGAAAGATGGCGCTGGTGGGGGATTGTAGGGTGGGTGAGAGAGAGAGGGAGAGAGGGTCAAGGAGACGCCATTTTGGGGTTTGTTTACGTTCGGAGCAGGGATGTGCGTGGTGTTTTTAGGGCCCTCGGTGAAATTCAGGGAATCATTAAATTTGAGATTTTTTAATTCAAAAATTAGTTATATTTTCGAATCGAGGGAACTGTTCAAATTTCAATTTTTCATAATTTTTGAATATTTACATATTTGATCAGTTTTGAGATCTTTCATGTAGACTTGCAACTTTAGAAAATTCCAAGAGTTCCAACTTTCTCATTCTTGACTGCTAAATTTCATTTCTTGAATGGACGAATTATAGAAAAATTCAAATATTGCAAGTATAAAATGCTAATCAAATGTTGTTATTAAAAAATGTTGGCATCGTGATTTCTTAGTTTCTAAAATTTCGTACATGTTTAGAATATGAAGTTTTGATATTTTCGATTTTGAAAATTGAAAAAATTTCATATACATAGCATAAAATGTTGCACTGCATATTTTTAAAATTTCAGAACCTCGCCATTTTCAGTTCGCATTGTCTGAACTTTCACCGAATCTATTCTATATAACCGCGTCTCTTTTTCACGTATGGACGTTATTTTCACTCTCTTTCACTTTTGCTCAGACTTTTCTCAGCCAAAAAAAGAAGAAAACATTTTAAAACGTAAAATATCTATTTTCTGAACTTTTGTTCAATTCTGAACCTCACACCCTCCAACTTTGTAGAGAGAAGCCCCGACTGGTAGACTACCAAGGCCAGTTCTGAATAGTTATTTTTGAATTTAATTTTATTGAACATAGGAACACAAAATACATGTGTCATTAATTTTTGATCCTATAATATAATTATCATATAATACAATGATAACTGTAAATATATATGTATAAAATAATTACTCTACAGGGTGTAAAAAATTCACCGCAAGTATAGAAAACCATAGATACCCCATTACAAGACGATTATTTTTCCTTGCCATTTTCTGAAATTAAAAAAATTCATGAAGGTTGATTGTTGAACACTTTCCAAATTTACACGTATATCATCACATTTTTTTCGAAATTTTATAAATTTTTAAATCTAGACAAACTTTTGGATCCTACCAAAACTCCAAAAATTTGCATATTCGAAAATTTTAGACTTTTTCTTAAAATTCGGAAAGTGTATAATTTTTTCGACAAATGAGACAAGTTTTTAAATCTTCATGAACATCTAACTTTTAGACAAAAATTTGGTTTTTCAGAATTCTGAATTTAAAAGAAATTGCAAAATTTGTTCACAAATTTGAAAATTTTCAAAATATTCAGGCAAGTCGAAAGTTATTTTATAACTTGAAAAATTCGCAATTTTCACGAAATTTTGAAAAATAAAAAAACTATCATTTTAATGTATAATACTCCCCAGAATTTAAAAAACTGACGTGATTTTAGAAAACTTTGAACATTCAATGTTGAAAAAACTGTTTGATAACTTCGTTAATTCTGAAAATTTTGGAAAATGGAAAAGAAAAAATCGTCTGAGAATTTCATAAGAAATTCATGGTTTTCCGCTATTGAGGTGATTTTTGGACACTCTGTATGTAAATATAAATATAATTATATTATGTATGATAGTTACACATACATAAATTACATTTATAAAGTCATATAATACTCCACTGCAATATGATAACCATTATCAACAATAGAATTAGGATTTGATAGATAAAAATAATTTGTTTAACGCGCGTAGTAACTTCTCTATCTTACTTCCAGCGATATTATCAAATTTATTAGTGTTTTGAACGATAATATCGTGAAACCAATTATTATTGATATTTAAGCTCACGAATTCACGATATCCATCTCACTCAGCAGCCACTTTCTTTACTCCATTTCTCCTTGAGCGGGCTCTTTTCGTGACTTTCGTGTAAATTTCGTCCTTGAGTTAATGGAGTTCGGGTTCGGGAACACTACTGGAATTTATCATGGAAATGTTAGTGTTTTCGCGTAATTTTCAAATCATATTCATGGCCTCTGTATTTTTTCGTTTTCGATAAAGGATTCACAAATTCGGAACTGAGAAAAGTATTTGGATTTTGTTTTGTCAGGATTCACGGGAATTTTCAATGAAAGGAAAAAAGGAAAAATGACCCGGTCGGTAGTGAATTTACTTTCGTCAACTTTTGAAAAGTTGATGATGTTTGACGAGACTTATTCACGATCGTCTGTGTTTTTGTTTGCCAAAAAACAATGGATAATAAAATAATACATATTATTTTATTATACGATAAAAAACCGAGTAACTTCCGAAAATACAAATTTGCTTCACACTAAGCATTAGTTGACATATTCCGCAATATTTCTATAAAAAACTACCCTCAATGATCAATCACATTGTTATACATCTATTTTAGAACAAAAAACCCTAAGCAAACGCGATTCACCTTCCTCAAATTTCAACTTCTGAAAAGTCGACGAAAACAAATCCAATAGCGATATGACAATTGAAAAACTGGAAAAGGATTCTTCCTAAAAAAACGCGAAAATTTAATTCAAACAAACGTTTATTCCAAATCTGATACATATTATGAATCATTTTTAATTGCGCTACCCTTGGTTCTTAGATTTGCTTATTTTGATACATTTATCGCTAACCTAATACATATATGATTTTCGAAATCATATAGATAAGATTATTCTCATTTCCCTTTTCAATTTAATTTATTTCTCCCGTCTCCACGATAATTCAAAAATATGTTCAAAAGAACCAACAGAAGTCAACCCGCGGATACTTCATGCCTGGCAAATAAAACTGAATGCATTTTTGGGTCTTCCCTGTTCAAAATCGATTGCAAAATCCATCAGAACCAATATTATATATATATATATATCCTCCTTCAAAATCTTCCCCGTCATTTTCCACGCCATTTTCCATCCCGAAATCATACAATTGCCAATTTCCTCTGAACCCCCGTAAAAAACGACAAGGCACATGGAAAAATGACGTGCAATAAAAATCCTCAGAAAATTCTAAAAAGAAAAGTATCAAAAAAGGAAAACCCAAAACAGCACTTTATTTCACGTATTACACTCGTACGTTGAGAAAAGTGCGTTTCGCTCGCTAGTCATTGTTGGCGAGTAAAAACTGAGTAAAAGCTGTATTATTCATTTTTTCCTTTTTCCACCCCGTCATAGCGTCGAATTATTTGCACACAAGAAAGTGGTCTATTCCCGTAGAATGTGATTGTTGGTGAAAAATGTGGAGAAAAATGCTTTAAAACCTCGCCTTGATGTAGACGGCGGAGACGTCGTGTTTTCCGTAGCCATAACGCTTGGCGTGCTTGTAGATTTCGTTGGCCGCTGCGGCTAGGGGAAGGGGTTGCTCCAGCTGATTGCTCATGTCCAGGGATAATCTCAGGTCCTTCTGCATGTGCTCCAAGGGCAATTGCGTGGGGAAACCACCCTCGATGATCGCTGTCGACACAAAATTAGGTATCAGTAACATAGTTGTTCGAGTACCAAAATTGGTGTGAGAACCAACATTGAAGAATCTGGATATTTCGACTTCGGACATTACCAGTAAATTTAATAAGAGTGATATAAATCATGATATAATAATTTAAATAAGAACTATCAATAATAATTTTCATATTTTCCACTAATAAAAAATCCGCTCGGAAAAAACCTTCGATTTCCCACCACTTTTTTTTCATTCTTCAGCTCACAAAAGCTCGAAAAAAATTGTTTTTTTTTTCGAAAATCCCCACCTCTCCCTTTCTCGAGTATCGCAGGACAGGCGAGAGAAGTGAGCTCGAGAATTTCCAGGACGTCCTTTTGCTGGAGACCCGCGCGATCAGCAAGGACCATGCTCTCGGCGAGTCCGGCGAAGGTCACGCCGGCAGTGAGCTGGAGCACGAGGTTCATTTTGCAAGCGTTGCCGACTTCCCCGAGGTAGTAGGTGTTTTTGCCCATTGCCTCAAAGCAGCTCTGGCAGTCGTTGAAGACTTTGCGATCGCCCGCAGCGAGTATGATGAGGGCGCCCTCCTGAGCCTGGGTCTTGCTGCCCTGGATCTGGGCCTCGAGGTAACGCCCGCCGGCCTTGGAAATCGCCTCGGCGATGTCGTGCGACGTCTCCGAATCGATGCTCGTCATCTCCACGTAACTCTTGTTCAAGCTCATGTCCGTCAAGGCGCCGCAGTTGCCGAACACCATCTGCGAAATTGCCGAAATATTCAGTACGTCATATGGATACGAGAAATTTTTGTCATTTTTCGATTTCGGCCATTGTAAAATAATTCTTGAAATTTAAGAAACTTTCAAAATGTTGAGAATTTTTAAAGTTTCAAGAATCTTGAAATTTTTAATTATTTCGAAATTTAAAAAATTATGAAAAGTTCAAGGATTTAAAAAAGTTTAAAGATTTTGAAAAATAAAAAATGATGTCGAAAATTGCATGTCAAGAATGACGAAAATTTTAGGATTATTCAAAATTTTAGAGACTGAAATATTTTTTTTTTTTTTTAATTATGTCAGTTTTAAAGATGTGAATTTTGGAAACTTCAAAAACTTCAAGAAATTTGAAAGTACTGAAAATGTCGAAAATTTCAAAAATTTTGAGAATCTTGAAATTTTGCATCATTTCGAAATTTTTAAAATCATGAAAAGTTCAAGGATTTAAAAAAGTGTAGAGATTTTGAAATATAAAAAATGAAGTCGAAAACTGCATGTCATGAATGACGAAAATTTTAGGATTTTTCAAAATTTTAGAGACTTTATAAGTTTTTTAAAATTATGTAGATTTTGACAATGTTGTGAATTTTGGAAACTTCAAAAACTTCAAGAAATTTGAAAGTACTGAAAATGTCAGAAATTTCAAAAATATTGAAAAGTTTTTAAATTTTGAGAATCTTGAAATTTTTCTTCATTTAAAAATTTTTTAAATCATGAAAAGTTCAAGGATTTAAAAAAGTTTGGAGATTTCGAAAAATGAAAAATGATGTCGAAAATTTCATGTCAAGAATGACGAAAATTTTAGGATTTTTCAAGTACTGAAAATGTCAGAAATTTCAAAACTGTTGAGAATCTTGAAATTTTTAATTATTTCGAAATTTTTAAAACTATAAGAAGTTTAAGGATTGAAAAAAGTTTAGAGATTTTGAAAAATAAAAAATGATGTCGAAAATTGCATGTCAAGAATGACGAATATTTTAGGATTATTCAAAATTTTAGAGACTTTGACAGTTTTTTTTAATTATTGTCGGTTTTGACGACATTGTGAATTTTGGAAACTTCAAAAACTTCAAGAAATTTGAAAGTACTGAAAATGTCGAAAATTCAACAATTTTGAGGATTTTCAAAATTTTGAGAATCTTGAAATTTTTCATTATTTCGAAATTTAAAAATTATAAAAAGTTCAAGGATTCAAAAAGGTTTAGAGATTTCGAAAAATAAAAAATGATGTCGAAAATTGCATGTCAAGAATGACGAAAATTTTAGGATTTTTCAAAATTTTAGAGACTTGGAAGGTTTTTTCAATCATCTCGATTTTAACAATGTTGTGAATTTTGAAAACTTGAAAACTTCAAGAAATTTGAAAGTACTAAAAATGTTCAAAATCTCAAAAATCTCAAAAATGTTGAGAATTCTCTGTCGAGAGTCATGAAATTTTTCATTATTTTTAAATTTTTTCAATGTCGAGAATTACCAAAATTTCAGAGATTTTGAAAATTTTTTAAACATGTACGTTAACATATAAAGTACTTCGGAAAAAAAATTTTTTTCAATTCAACTCACATCTTTTGCCGCCTGAGGGTCCGAGACGCACGAAAATGTGATATCTGCCGCTTGAACAACATCTGAAGGTGTCAGTCCTTCTTCCGCACCAGCTTTCACGAAATCTGCACACTTCAAAAAAATTTGTTTGTTAATCAACAGTTGTTACGAGCATAATCTATCATAATTTCAAAATAATAAAAATTCTCTAATATTGCAAGTTAAAATTTCGACAAAAACGAATATTTTCAACTCGATAATCATATTTTATCGAACATTTTCAACTACACAATTTTGCGACTCAAAAATCCGCCAATTCAAAAATTTTCTATTTTTCGACTCCAAATTTTCAAATTCCCTGTTATAATTGTACAATCATAAAAACTGTCCAAAACCAATTTAAAATGAGGAGGAACGCACAGTTTTATAAAATTAAAAATTCTGAATTTCGGAATCGAAATTTTCAAAATAAAAATCCGAACATCAAAAAAATGTTCCATTTCAAAAACGTTCACGACCGCGCCATCTTAATAAACCAAAATGTATTCAACAATGTAATTTTTCGTAACAGATGGCGCTAGGTCGCGGAACGTTTTCCATCGGCGCATGTTTTTGTGCTGATAACGCGAGGATGAAGCTTCGAGAATCGAGAGAGCGATTTCTCAGCGTTTGCCACATCAGCCGAAGACGCCATGATTTTCAGCATATTGCGACACGACGAACATTAGAGAATTGCATAGAAAATTACCGAAAATGGACAAACAGAAATCAATTTTCATCAACAAAATCTCTAAAATAAGCAATTATTCATGATTCTTTAATGTTGTTTGAAAATACATGAAACTCTTGCTATTACATAATAGATCGAAAAAAATTATTTCGTTGTCCATAAGATCGATATGGCACAAAAGGTTGGAAATTAACTAAAAAAAAAAAAAAAAAAAAAAAAAAAAAGAAATTTAAACTTGCCGTAAGGTTCATTTTCTATTGCATTCGCATATAAAAATAATCCTTACGGCAAATGTGGGTTTTACGACTTTTTTCCGTTTCACGGGAGTTTTATCAAGTTTTCAAAGGCGTGGCTAAAGGATATCAGAGAATTATATAGAAAATTGACGAAAACAGAAAAACAGAAATCAATTTTAATTGAAAGAATATTTGAAATGATCAAGTATCCATTTTTTGTGCTCGATGATATAAAAAATTTGCTACTGCGTGATAAATCCGAAGAAATTATTTATCAATAATATTTCTCTAATTTCGAAAAATTGTTCGATTTTAGTATTTTTGAAATTTGAAAACATTTTCAGTATATTTGAAATTATTTCTAAGATCATTAAAAATTTTACGTTGAAATATTAAAAGATATTTAGACATTATTTCAAAATTCGATTATTTTAGAAAATTTTTTAAAAAAGCCAGAACTTATATTTGCCGACAGAGTTATTTTTCCTTGCATTCGCGTTAGAATACAAACTTTAAGGCAAATAATATGAAATCATCAAATTAAATTAATCGAAATTGAATATTATTATTATAAAAATTGACTGAAAAACAGATATTAGTTATAATCAAAAAATTATTTTAAATTCACTTAAATTAGTCATGTTTCTTCATATCTACTGAATTCGTCATTACATAATTAACCCAAAAATAATAATAATTACGCCGTTTATAAAATTGAAGTCTCATCAAAATTTCATTAATTTAATTTTAGTTTCGTACCCCTGAAAAAGTCGCTATATTTGAATTCTACATAAATAATTCGATTTTTACATCCAATTACCACGGCACACGCATTTTTGATAATTGTTCGAAAAATTATGAAACTTCCAGTAATTATTTTCAAAATGTTGTCATAAAATCCAATAGTACTAATTTAAAAGATTATCCAGAATTTACTTCGCTCTGAACAACCGTTGCCGAATATAATATCAAGTCAATATGTTCGAATAATAAACTATCAATTTTTTTCAAATGACTTTCGTGAAATATTGCAAACAAATGTTGTACGTAAAAAATGCTAGATAATTTCAACTATCCAATTTACGAACATTTATTTCAAAAACATGAAGAAAAATGAACAAGTAATTACCCTCGTGACTTTTTACCAATGAAAATTTTCTCACGAAAATTTTTAAGTCACAATATTTTACGCAAGGTCGTTTCGCAACTGAAAACTTGTTAATAATTCCGCAAATATGTTGAATGATCCGAACTATCGAGTGCAAGGAGTAACATGCAAAATTTATTTGTCACCGAACGCAAATTTTTCATCAAACAGACCACGACGCTAAAAAAACACCGGAAACTTTCAGAACATTTAGAACGATCAGATATCGTTCATAAAAACGCAATCAGCTCACTTTCCGAAAATAAAATTCTCTATAGTCATTCTAATCTTCGTCAGTTTCAACTTGGGTGAAATAAAATTTTCCGAACCGAATATCAAATTGCTCGACAACTTTTTTCAATTTTTATTGATCGTAAAAAAAGCATCCGATTAAATCACCTGACTAGACAATTTTCTGCATGAGAAAAAACGTGCATGACAAAAAATCGAGTAACTTCCATAAATGTGCAAGAACATTTAATTGCAGAATTTAACATTTGGTGACTAATTTCGCATTATTTCGATTGAAAATGATTCTTAATGACCATTTACACTGTTTTCTAGTCAATTTATGGACAAAAAACGAAAGAAAAACGCGATTCACTCTCGTCAACTTTCATCCACTTTCTTCATTGACGAAAGTATGTTCAATAACGATACATGACAGTTTTCCAATAAAAACCGAGTGTGCGACAAGTAGCAAAAAATAAAAATGATTTCGAATAAAAAATATATACAATTCAAATTGGTCCATATTAATTCATTGTTGGAAAATTCGCACAATAATGTAAAATAGCTTTTTTTTATTGACTGTCATGAAAGTAAGTAAAAATGAGTTCAAAAATTAGTGAAAGTAAAAAAATTGAAATTTCCGAACACATTTCTCGAATAATCAAGGAATGATAATTGTGGTCACGCGCAAACGACACAGCTTTCCGGCAAGTAAAAAAAAGGAACTAATCCCAGCCAAAGATATTGGGTAACAAACTCGTGTTTGGTGATAGAAACGAGGTCAAATTTTTCAATCGGAATCGAAGTTCATTTATGAAATCGGTGCACATGCGATAAGAAATAATCGTATTAAGAATTTTTCGATTGTGCATATTTTTTTATAGAATCAAATTTATATATATTGTATGTATATTCATTATTTTATATTTTGTTTCAATTTATTCTTAATTTATTTGAATCGAACAATTAATAGTTAATAATTGAATTTGAATAACTGATATTTTATAGACTCAAATGTGACCAACAACATATGATTTTCATGTTTTTTTGACAAGTTAACTTTTCTCGTTTCATCCATTTTTTAAATCTCAAACTATACTCTTTTTTAAATGTTTTTTTAAAATTCTCCAAAGCAATATTTTTTGAATAAAACATCGGAATTTATCAAAAAAGTCAATTTTTTTCGGAAAACTTTTTTTTAAATCCTCAATTAAATACATTTAATTCAATTTACTTCGTGATGAACCTCGAACGAGCGAGTATTCTCGTCGAGACAATTTTCAGACGCCACCAATTTCTATTATTACAAACTTGAGCCAAAAATAACTTCAAAAAACGCCTGGATTAAACCCTAGCAATAACGAAAATTCGCCGCAATAATTATCACGATTTTGTGTTTAAAATTTTTCGACTTTTCAGGACTCAAGTTCTAAAAATGAACAATTCTGAAATTTCTATAAAACAACATAATTGTAATTTCTGTAATTCTCTGAACAACCGTTGCAAAATATAATATCAAATCAATATGTTCGAATAATAAACTATCAATTTTTTTCAAATGACTTTCGTGAAATATTGCAAACAAATGTAGTACGTAAAAAAAGCTAGATAATTTCAACTATCCAATTCACAAACATTTATTTCAAAAACATAAAGAAAAATGAACAAGTAATTACCCTCGTGACTTTTTACCAATGAAAATTTTCTCACGAAATTAATAAATAATTGTAATTTCTGATTTCTCGACATTCTAGAATTTTTAATGAAATGGAAATTCACTTTTGTGTATTTAAATTCTACAATTTTTCCAAAATCTATCATTTTTTGTATTTTTTTAATACTTTAAAAATTTGGAATTTCATGATACTCTTCCAAATTTCTGATTTTTTCGGATTCTAGAAAGTACATATTTTTTGGTCCACTGATTTTATAATTCGAATTCTTAAAATTCAAATTCTAAAGTGCTCGATATTTACGACTTCGGATGCTTTCAAATTTCCTTTTTGAACTTTTTCAAACTGATATTCAAAGTGATAAAAACAAGAAAATTTCAACGATTACAAAATAATTTAATACAAGACACTAGGACAAAAAGGTCGAAAAAAGGACATGGCCTATTTAAATAATACGTCTGGTCACCACACGCAACAATTTGGTTTCCACCACGTCACTGGCGGAAAAAACATCTGTCTATTCGGCGTTGTTGTCGAGCGCCCTAAATTATTGATCGTGCGGCTTTCAATCCGACGAAAGTAAACCAAAACGGCAACGTCGTAAAACTGCAAGCTGATGTTAATGTTTTGATGTTCGAAATAACGCCCCCCCCCCCCTCCCCCCCACACCAAACCTCATTTCCATCACTTTGCACATTTCCAATAACTCTGAAATTCCACAGTCAACATTTCCAAGATAATGGAAACATTGTAATCTGTGGATTAGATAAGAAAAGATTGTATGCGAATGTTTTTATACCTCGGAACGGAGCTACGAACATATTTGTTCGAGAATTCGAAAACGTGAAAAACCTAGATAATTTTAAATTTAAAGTTCGGAAATTCGGAAAGTGTGAAAATGTAGAAAAATTAAAAGTGTAAAAATTCAAAAATTATTTCAATTAGGGAATTCCGAAACTTTAAAATTTTATTTGAATGCAAATTTTGGTATTCATAAAAAATTCAGAAATAGATTTTGGAATCGACTTGATGAATATTGAGGACTCGGAGACAAAAAATTATTTTTATTATTAATACGATTCCGAACTACTTCAATTTTCAAAAGTTTTGTACTCAGTATTTTAAAAGTATTTGTGTTCAAAATACAAAAATAAAAAATTTGAATACCACCCCTTTAAGCAACCGAAAATTCAAATCGGAAAAGTAAAAAATTCGAACATGACGAAAATGAAAAATGAGTTACTTTGAATTCTCGAAAACTCAGTATTCAAGTATTTCATATACTTGAATCTATTAATCATTTCAATTATTGCAAAATTATCCAGTTAAGCGCGGAATAATCTCATGTTATTGTACGAGACAAAGTTTTGCCTTTATAGCTTCATCGACAGCTTTTTTTATCTTATACCGTTTCAGTTCGCACGTATTAATAGCTTAAACAAGCTTCGGGGCGTTCAAACATTCATTCCGCAACTATAAAAATCGAAAAAAGAAAAAAAAACAGAAGTGCACTTACAAAAAAAGAATAATATGTTTCCACAAATGTGAACTAAAGGTACAGCATAATAATTTCTCAAGATTTGTAGTTTCATTCATCTGTACAATTTTTTAGACCGAATATTTTTCAAAATCACAATATAACACAGAAACAATATTTTTCACGGAATTTAAGAATACTTTCAGGATTTTATTCAAGGGGAAAGGGGGATGTTTTAACGCCCACTCCTGCAATTTACCAACACAATGCCTCATTTCTCAAGCCAACACGACGTGTATCGCATAATAATCTACAACAAGTTTCGAATTAAAAATTCAAGACAATTCATCATCGCGAATTCATTCAAATTTCATCATCAAAAACAACCCCAAAAAGTGCCAAATTGTACAAATGATCCAGTAACTTTATCCAAAATGATGCAAAAGAAAAAAAAAAAAAAAACGGCAACAGCGCAATTCTTTTTGGTTTCGATTCGGGGGTCCAAGAGAATCTTAAATCCGAAAACTAGTCACCCTACCCCCTTCGGAAATTCCGCCATATTGGATTAAAAGAGAGAGTTTTATCATGAAGAATATAACTCTCCCTCGACTTTTTTCGAAAAAAAGTCG
This sequence comes from Platygaster equestris, assembly GCA_030522785.1. Taxonomy (NCBI): domain Eukaryota; kingdom Metazoa; phylum Arthropoda; class Insecta; order Hymenoptera; family Platygastridae; genus Platygaster; species Platygaster equestris. The sequence continues at coordinate 20,494 of JAPYZK010000481.1, forward strand.
TAAGTACAAAGTTGTCGAGAAAAAAATTCTCTACAAAAATGGTCCCACGACAATTTTTATTTAGTGCATAATTATTGCACTTAGAAACAAAACCAAAATTCCACAAATGCAACCAAAGCCCGAAATCTGCCCAGACATCGAAAATTCAATTCCTAATCCATTTTACATCCCATTCGATCGCAATAAATTCCTCAATCAAATAAATCCACCTAAACGAATTCCCCTGCGTTCGACCCTCTAAACTCTCAGCCCCCTCCCACACCCTTATACCCCCTGGCCATTGGGATACCCACATTCCGTTCGCAAAGCCCGACTCTCTTTACCTTCCCTCTTCCCCCAACGCCCCCCGGGAATACCCTCTCCCATTTCTTTCCACAATGCCGCAGAAACCGTCGTACGAGGAAAACATCCGAGACCAGCGTTGCCACATCGCGACGTTGCCAAATCGTGACTTGCGCAGGGGCAAAGCCTTTAAACTGTCTCTTGGTCTCGCAAGTTCCACCGCGAATAGTCGATACGAACGAACGAACAATTCCGCTCACCCCGTAAACCCAAACACACCCCCATACCCTTCCCAATCCCCCCCCCCCCCCCCGTCAACCCCTACATTCTATCACCCCATCTGACTCCATCGAAGCAACATCGAATCAAAACCAACAACAATAACAAAAAGGATGAAAAGGAAAAGGAAGATAAATCCTGACACGTGGTGACACCCCCCCCCCCCCCCAAACCCCCCTGCCAAAGTGACATGTCCCACGAGACCCAAGTCCAAAGGTATGCGTATTTGGCAGGTATTGTGGGTAATCCTGATCGACGAGATCGTCTCCAGGTGTGTCGAGGATGGCCCGAAACTCGCGTGCGAGGACCAGGAAACCATCCACGGGGGTACCCACCAGGTGCTGGACCTGAGGAGGGTCAACCGGGTGAACCTCCAAGAAGCAACGGCCTTGAGAAGCTTCTCCTGGACGAGGAGCGTCATCGAGACCCTGGAACCTGGGTTTTTCCAATCCTGCCCGGACCTGGAGACCCTCTCCCTAGCTGACAACCGCCTGGGGAAACTCGACTCGGATGTTTTCCAAAACCTGCGACGACTCCGGCACCTCAACCTTACGGGTAACCTCCTAGTGAGCCTCCCCCGCAACGTCTTCCGGGACCAAGGCCACCTCCAGGAACTCCTCCTCGGGGACAACCGCCTAGGGGTCGTACCGTACAAAATCTTCGAACCCCTGAAATCCCTGGAACACGTCGACCTCGGAAACAACTTCCTGGTGACCTTGCCAGAACACACGTTCGCCGCGAACAGTCGTCTCCGGGACCTGGAACTCCCGGGGAACCGCCTGACGGAACTACCCCCGAAAATTTTCCAGGGTCTAACGGGTCTCAAGGTCCTCGACCTGCGCGACAACGAGCTCAAGTTCCTGCCTCGGTCCTTCTTCCAGGACCTCGGCGACCTCGAAAAACTCGATCTCGGCAGCAACTCGTTGACGCGCCTCCAGGACACCTCGTTCCAGGGCCTGCGCCACCTCCTGTGGCTCGACCTGAGCAACAACTCGATCGTCAAACTACCCCCGGGTATCTGGCTCCGCGTGCCCCACCTTCGCGCTCTGTACCTCAAGGACACCAAGGTCGAGGTCCTCAAGGACAACGATCTAGAAGGTCTCAGGGACCTCAGGGTTCTGGAAATCACGGAAAACCCTTTGAGGTTCGTCGAACCCCGGGTCTTTCGGCACAATTCGAACCTCGAGGAACTCGTACTCACGGGGAACGACCTGACATTTTTGCCTAAGAGCCTCGTGACCTTGAAGGGTTTGAAAAAATTGGAATTGGACGAAAATCCTTGGGCCTGCGATTGCAGGATGTTGTGGTTCGTGAAATGGATCGAGGAACACGTACACCTCGCCAGTTTCGGCAACAAATTTCACTGCGCCGACGAAACCAACATGCTGAACGCCCTGAAGTACCTAAACTGCACCCCCCCGAGACCTGAAAGACTGACAAGAACCCGGGAGTATTTGATAAGGAGCCCGGTGCTCCTGGAGTGCGATTTTTCCGGTAACCCGGTGCCCTCGATCACCTGGGTTACCCCGGGGATGAGGGTATTCCACTGGAACCCGGATCCCACATTTCCCGACATTTTCGTGCAACATCGGGACGTGCACCAATATCCAGATGACGGTAAAGTGTACAGTAACGAGGGTCGCGTGACGTTGATGGAAAACGGGACGCTGTTTATACGGGAATTGTTGAGGGAGGACGTGGGGGTTTACAAGTGTTTCGCGATAAACCCGGTGGCGAACGCGACTTCTAGGGTGACCATTAGGATGGACCCGATCACGTACTTCAGGATCAAGGTTTTCAGCGTCGTCGCGGGCGCCGCTTCGGCGATCATGTTCCTATTCGTCACTCTACTCGTGCAATTCTTCTTGTACATCTTCCTCAAGTGAGATTTTTTTTTCGTTTCAAAAATTGATTTAGGTTTTTAAAATTAATTTAATTATTACAAATTGACATCATGGAAAAGAAAAAAAAAAAAAATTGAGGGGCATTTCAAAACTTTCAAGTCAAAGAAGTTTTAGAAACTTGAAAATTGAGTGAAATTAAAAAAAGCCCCAAATCATGAGAAACGTTTGCAAAACAAAATCAACGAAAATTTTTAATGAAAATGAAAGATATTGTCGAACTAAAAAATCAAAACAATTTTAAAAACTTTTGAATTAAGCAAAATTTGTAATCACCCATTCAAAAAAGTTGTTAAAATTACAATATTGAAAGTAATTTTGACTAAAAGTGATAAAATTACAAAATTACAAAATCAAGAAAAATTTAGAAATTTCAAAACTGAAGCTCAGAAATAATTTCAATTTGTAATGAATTTTTTTGTCTGAATCGATATAATTTCCTTAAACGTGATTATTTTTTTCAACGGAAAAATGTTTCTGAATAATTTCGAAAACTTCCGAATCATTAAAATTTAATTAGTTCAAATTTTGCAATAGTTCTTACCTCTTTCACAAGCTGAAACATTTTTCTCATAATTCTCGAAAAAATGCTAGTTTTCCACTGGTTTGCGTCTAAAAAGTGATCGATATTTTTACCTGCGTAAAAACAACAGTTTCGTTTCACTCTTAAAAAAAATCATTCTCTCACTATTGAAAAAATAACTGTTCTATACTCGTGAAAAAATCGATCACTTATTTAACACCCAAAATATTGCCAAAAACTGCCACTTTTTTCGTATTATAAAAAAACTTTTCGTACTAGAACACTATTCAATCCGTCAATAGGAAATAAACGCGGTTTTTAGACAATCCGAGGACAATAAACAGCCATTCATTGCCCATATTTAGGCATACAAATTTGATTCTTTTTTTAAAAATTAGCTTCCGATTAAAATAACTTTGGATTTATTTACAGATGTGGCTGTGACAAACGGTGCCTCTGCTGCGGGTGCGTGGGGGCAAAACCGCGAGCGAAACAAATTTACCAAATGTTGGACAACATAGAACAATACAAAAGTCAGCAACTCGAGAGGTTGCGGGAAAATTACACCCTGCAGGTGCACAGGATCAGGGAAAATTGCACTCAACAGGTCGAGTGGATTCGGGACAGTTACGAGGGGCAAATGCAGAACATACGAGATTTTCGGGACTACGGCTCGAATCATTTAACAGCGTTAAGGAGTCAATATTTCGATCAGGTAATCAAAATACTGGCAACTTGTGGAAAAAGGGCGTTATTTTTCCACTTTTTCCACTGTTGCCAATTTTCGAACGCATTTTTTCTACGTTTTAGGATAAAACAAAGTTCGCTGCTAGTGGAATAATGATTTTTCAAGTCACATTTTTTGAAAAATTATCGTACCACTAATTCCGAAATGGCCTAAATTAGAATTTATCCCATTTTAATATTATACCGATGTATTATATTGATATATTAATATTTCGATGACCTTAATTTTTTAAATGCACCACCCCAATTTGAAAAAATGAAATTCTTCCTCGAGTGCATGTTATTCCATTTCAAGAACATATATGAATCGAGAATTAAAAATTTTCGTGAATTAATGAGAAAATTTGTGGATAGTTTTGCAAATCATAAGCTGAATAAGTAAGTGGAAACTTTGAATAAGTTGAAGGAAATAAGTGAATGAATGAAAATCATCAAGAGTAATGAAATCATGAAATTATCAAAATTGATATCCACTTTTTCAATCGCAGTTAATAAAATCTTTCGTTTATTTTATTTAATCTTGAATTATCTTCACAGAAAAAATCATATCAAGGATTACAAAGTTTCCTGATTAGATTAGAAGGTGATTTTGCCAGTTTAGAATTGCTGGATACATTCAATTTCAATTGTACAGCAATCACATGAAAAATTATGAAGAACAAATGATACAGTAATAAAATGAAATAACAATGGCTGAAATGATCAAAGTTGTAAACAAATCAGTTAAAATGAATAAATGAAGTTAAAAAAAGGGAACTATAAAATTGAAAATTTTGATTGTTTAAATTCGTTTGTTATTTACTTTCCAATTTTAATTTTGATTAAAACTTGATTAAGATTCGTTTTTCTCATTCATCCATAAATTAATATATATTTTGCAAAATGTTCTAAATTTTTTCGTGTTCATGCGAAAAATTTTCGAGTGAATGAATGTCGATGTTAAATCAATATGAAGTCGTTCTTAGTGTAAAGAAGGAAAACTCGTGCCAAGGTCATGTGAAAAAATTGACTTGGTCAATGAAGAAAAAAACTTATCAAGTAAAAGTTCACCACTCAACAAAAGTGCAGTTTATAACTTAAGGTCAAGTAATAGTTAGTCAAACAAAATTAATTATCGAGGCAATAGAAATTATGTTAAAAGTCAAAGTTGAATTGCGAAAATATCATGTTGATATTTTTTTCACGTTTGAACTATTAATTCCAATTGTAAATATAGTTTGTACAATAAAATCTAAAAAATCTCAAGATTTTAATTGTGAATTTTGAATTTTGTCGGGGAGGGATTTGAATTTTGAATTTTTGAAAACTTAAATTCGAAATCTGAACCTTTTTCTCTCAAATTTTCGAATTCAGAAATTCATGAGTTTCTCTATTAAAAATTCCGAAAATGGAAATTTTATTTATCCATTTCAATTTAATAATTGACGAACTTGTAGCACAATAACATTATTAATGTTTCTTAATTTGTAGTTCAATTATTTCTCTTTATTTTATTATTTCAATTTATCTTTCAATTGAAAGGTTTTATTTTGTTGTTGTTGTAAAGTTTGAAGAGTTTTCTAAATTTTGCAGTTCGACATTTTTCTCAATTACTTTGGATTTTTCGAGTATTACTAAATTTTTAAGTGAAGAATTTTTCTTATTTTTGCATTTACCAAATGTTTCATAATTCCGCATTTTCTGAATGTTGATCAATTTTTGGTTGGTCCAATTTCGTTCTTTTAAATTTTGCCTAATTTTGAAGTCTCCAAATTTGTCTTAGTTTGTTTTTGAAATTTCTAATTTTCAAAATTCTCAAAACACACTTTTCTCAATTGTTTCATTTTCATTTGAAAATTTCGAAATGTTTCTGTATTTTTCTTTCTTTCTGTATTATTATTACACAATAAAATACTTCAATCATCAATTCAGCAAACATTCGAAAATACGTCGAAATTCGAATTTACACCCCAAAACCCCAAGATTAAAAAATCGAAAAATCTGTATAATATTCCGATATCCATAGCAATAAAGCCATAAAAACAATTCCGACAATTCTACAAATAATATAGCCCACCAAGACCAAAAAAAGTCAAAAACAGGCCAAGTCCTACTGAAATACTACGTATCTTCACCCCCACCCCCCACCCCCCCCCCCCCCCCCCCCCCCCCCCCCCCCCCCCCCCCCCCCCCCCCCCACCCCCCCCCACCCCCCCACCCCACACGCGTCCGCGACTACTCGACGAACCAACTGAACTGGGTTCGCGAGAACTACGTCTTCCAACGCAACAAGATACGCAAGTTCAGCGCCCACAAAGTTTTGCGTTTACGCGAGAGTTACAAATACCAGCAACAGACCCTCAACAAAGTATTGGAAAATTTGCCCAATCTGTACCTCGACAATTGTCGTAGTGGTTCCTGCAACAGATCCGAGCCCTGCGTTTTCGAGGACGAGGAAACTTACGTCAAGGCTACGGAAATATCGGAAATTGTCGACGCGAGTTTAGAAGATCTCAACAGCGAGTACTACACGCCCACGGAAATCGGCTCGCCAATTACACACGTGCCCGGTAATCTCGAAAACATCCACGTTAATTACATCGAGAACAACGCACCCCCATTTTTGGAACTAACGATTGACGCGGAAAACCATTTTCCGATTGTAGAAAAATATTTTCCAAACGTGAAAAATCACATCGCGGAAGTGGAAAATCATTTTCCAGTCATGGAAAAACATTTTCCAGTCATGGAAAAACATTTTCCAGTCATGGAAAAACATTTTCCAGGCTCGGAAAGGCATTATCTGAACGCGGAAAGTCACATCGTGGAAGTGAAAAATCACGTTCCGGAAAAACATTATCTGGAAGTAGAAAAGCATTTTCCGGAATCGGAAAATCTTTTAGAAAGTGGGGAAAAAATTAAGGAACCGGAGTCCCCTCAAGAAACTTCGTTTTGAAAATGAAACGTATGAAACGTGAAATTGGGAAAATGATTGTCCTTAGAAAAGAGACGAAAACGTTGGGGGAGGGCGTTTTTCCGGGGGGAGTATCTATTTTTATAAATATCAATGAACGTGGAAAACCATCTGTCAATCGTGGAAAAACATTTTCTAGACTCGGAGATATTTTCCGGAATCGGAAAATCTTCGAGAAAGTGGAAAAGTGATAGAACCGAATCTTCGTTTCGAGAATGAAACGCGAAAATTAGGAAAATGATTTTCCCGAAAGTAGAGACTTTTCTGTTGAGGGAGCGAATTTGTTTAGGGTTGGGGGCGCGTTTCATGCTTCCTAGCGAGTTTTGAATTTTGGGGGGAGGGGGTTGCGAAGTACCTGATAAACCGAAAATCAGAACTTGGTATTTTTCCTAGAGTGCGAGAAAGAAAGAGTGCCAAAGTATGGGGGGGATTTGAAGGGGGGGGGGGGGGGGGGGGGGGGGTGGGGGGAAAGGTTTCCATATTTTGAAATTTTAAACTTGGGAGCTCCAATTTATAAATCCAAATAGAAAAAATAAGAAATCTAAATGTCTAATTCCAAATTCTGAAAGCTCGGAAACTAATCATTAAATTTAAATCGTAAAAATTAAAAATCCGTAAGTTCAAAAACTTTAAAATTTTCAAATGCGAAAATCGCGATTTCAGAATCGAGATATTAGAATGTAAAAATTAAAAAATATGTAAATTGAAACAATCGAAAATTTGAGAAATATGAAACTTGAAAAATTAAAAATGTGAGAAATATAAAAATAGTTAACGAAACAGAGAACATTGTAGCAAAAAAATATAACTATTTTTTACCCCTCCCCCCTTCTTTTTGAAGTAATGCCTGCTTTAGTCAAACCATAATTTTGTAGCTTTGTCAATTTTTGGATAAAAAGTTGGTGATTTTTGTTATAGAAAAATGTAAATAATAAAGCAAAATGGTACTTGGAAGGCGCGGTACTTTTTTAGGCATTCAAAATGAAAATTAACTATACTTAGTTACTACAAAATAAAAGATTTATAATAAGAAAGTTTAAAATAATCAACAAAAAATGCATTTCTATTTTTTTTTCGTCTCAAATTTTCAAGCTTCCGGAAATGTAAAATAAATTGATAACACTAACTAAATTATTCATTTCTGAATAGAAAAAAAAAACTATCAATTTAAAAGTAGCAAAAACATTAAAAAAAATGAACGAATGTAAAATGACGGAAAAAAGAAAATATTTGAAATGCATAGAAAATCAATTATTTTTACTAACAAAGTTGGAATTATGATAATTATTTATTTTTCATAACTTGAAATGACATAAAATGTAAATTTATTATTTTATTAAATAACTGAGGAATAATTTTTGTATTTTTTTTTTTTTTAAGAACAAATATAATTTTACAACTTATCTTGTACTTATTTCCATGCAAATATATTAAAAAGTAACAGCAAACTTCATTTATGGAAGGTTTTATAAACAAAAATTTTTTCTCAAAATAATTTCATATGTATAACTGTGTCATAAATTAAAAAAATTGTCTCTGAATTAAGAAAATTGTTTTTATAACAAAAAGTTGCACTGAAATCAACAATCATTGTGAACATCTCAATTTGTACTCGAAAATTATTTTTATTATTATCTCATTCTCTGCACTATTGTCAGAAAGTTTCATTTCATACAAACTTTCAAAATAAATAAAGATTTCGATCAAAACATACGAATTTATTTGTAACTCATGAACACAGAAGCTTGCATAAATATTAATGATTTAATTGAAAATCAAGTTTTATTTTGAACAATTTCTTGTTCTTACGAAAACAAAACAACAAGTGTACTGATACAATGTAAAAAATTGTACAAGAACAAGAAAAAATGCTCAAAGTTGAAAAACGACATTATTATTAATTATGTAAAAATTACGCGAAATTGTTAATGTATGAGAATGTGACAAATGAAATTATACCATGTGAGAAAAAATAAATTTTATGAAATATAAATGCAATGTTTTTTACTGTACCAAATTTTTACTCAACAATTTTCAGTTTTTTATTGTTTCCGAAGAAATATTTTATTAATCAAAATTTAAAAAAATTAGAAAATACACAATTTTGATAAATTTACAGTATACAATGAATTTATTGGAATTATTATTCTCGATTTTTTAATATTTATACACCAAAATGAACAAAAATGTATTTGATATTAATTTTTCTTATTAAACTTTCGTACACTTCGAAATACGATTTTCAAGAGGTACTTTGAAAAATGAAACGTTCAATATGTTTTGTGTTTTTCATTGTCTGTATTCTTTCCTGAAAACCACAATACATTAAATCGTCTGTTTTCCAGATTTTTGAAGGTAAGTATTTTTTTGCAAGTTGGAAAATTGAGATAAAGTTCAATTTTTATTTTCAGTAAACAGAAAGTATATTTAATATGATTATTGAAACAAATATATATTTTTAATATATAAAATATATATTGAATATAGTAAAAATTGTATTTTTATTCATACAAATAAATATAAGATTTGTAAAAATTCTGTACAACTTCAATAAAATTTTTCATCCCGAAATCAATCAAATATCAAGTTATTTCAAAATGAAATATAATTTTTCGTAAAAAATTTCGAAGTATGATACTTCAGTTTTATCTCGCGAAAAAGAAGTGTTTTCATTTTGTTTATTTTATTTCAAATTAATATCTGTTATCAAATAGCAAAATTTCGAAATCTGTACCAACATATTCCAAAATGTACATAAGAATAATGAAACATAAAAACTCAAAAAATATAAAAAACTCTACATTCGAATGATACATAAACTTGACAAAATTCAACTTAGAAATGTTGACATTCAAAACTGCGATTTTCAATATGTATCTGAAATTTTCCAATTTCAGCCATTCAAAAATCGAGTCCAGAAAGTTAAAATATTTTATATTCAATGGAAATACTCCATTTCTAGCGCAATAAAATAAAAATATCACATTTCGAAGTTTCTCCAAATTAAATTGCAATTTTCTTTAAATACTTCAGGATCTTACAGAAAATTTTGACATCTTCCTTGAGTATCTGGTTCATATATGGGTTATCCCATCTGGTTTTTACACTCAAATTTTAGATTTCCATTGTGTAATTTTTTTTTCGTTTCTTAGACAAAAAATATTCGATACGTATTTTTTCTTCATTATTTTTCAGGTGTTTTTTCGAAAATATGATTTTTTGAAGATTTGACGGTTCCGAAATCGTTCCATTTTCAAACACTCGTAAGTCGGAACCTGTCAGTCTAATCGAAAAATGAATGAATACATAAAAGTTAGGATTTTCCATCTAGTTTTAAATAATTAAAGTTTTGTGAATATTTTAGCAATTGTTAGTCAACAATTTAGCGATTAAATGCTAAAAAGTGATTTTTTTAAAATTTAGGTAGTTTTGATTTTTTTCTTCTTTTCACACAACGATCTGTAAACGATAACAAAAATTTACCACTTTCAATTTGAATTTAAGCTATTTTAGTTTTCGAGAAATGCATTTTTTAGTTGCCGCGCTCGGGTTCGACTGCACGCGTGCGGGGCGATACCGCGCTTCGGTCATATCGAAGATGCGAAGAGTCACCTTCGCATATCAACAGCATACAAACCTGTGCGATTCAGTGATCTGTTTTTGCATTATGAGTTAGTCTTCCCATAATTCCCACAGATTCGTATGCTATTGAAATGAGAAGGTAACGCTTCGTATCTTCGATATGATCCGCGGAGTGCGGTATCACCCCGCACGCGTGCAGTCGAACCCGAGCGCGGCAACTAAAAAATTCATTTCTCGAAAACTAAAATAGCTTACATCGAAATTGGAAGTGGTAAATTTTTGATATCGTTTACAGACCGTTGTGTGAGAAGAAGAACAAAATCAAAACTACCTAAATTTAAACAAAATCACTTTTTAGTATTTAATCGCAAAATTGTCAACTAAAAATTGCTAAAATATTCACAAAACTTTAATAATTTAGAACTATTACTAGACTGACAGGTTCCGACTTACAAGTGCTTGAAAATGGAATGATTTCGGAACCGTCAAATTGTCAAAAAATCATATTTTCGAAAAAACACCAGAAAAATAATAAAGAAAAAATACGGATCGAATGTTTTTTGACTAAGAATCGAAAAAAAAAAAAAAAAAAAAAAAAACCCCCAAAAAACCCAAAAATTC
>JAPYZK010000482.1:0-34903 GCA_030522785.1 Platygaster equestris
AGAAATTTGTAAAATTTTGGGTCCTTTCAAAAATATGACTAAAATTCCAAGTTTTTCAGAAGATTTTCAAATTTTATGTTATTGTTTCAATTCCGAAATTGTAATTTTTTCCAAGTATTCGGAAATTTCAGATTTTTAGAAAATTACACGAATTCTGAATTTTTTTGAAATGTATTGAGATCGAAATTGTTCGAAAATTCTGAATATTTTTAGTTCCTCGAAAAATTTAAAAAATTTGAGTTTTTCTAAAGATTTTGAAAGCCTAACATTTTGTCGAAAAATCCAAAATTTGGATTTGTTTGAGAAATTTCTCGTCGTCCCAAAAAGAGCGACGAGAAAACATCGCCAAAACGTCAACTGGCTAGGGATGAATTAAGATAACAATTTTTGATAATATAATATTATATTGTAACAATTCCTTTGTTCTTATTACCATTTCCGAGATTTCAGCTGCAGAAATACTTGCGAGGGAATCCTCTGAATCACATGAGAATGTTTTACTAAATGAATTCGGTGATGGTTTAGCGATACCAAAAAATAGATCCTGCGATCGAAAAGATTCAGATTGCGAGAAGTCAAACAATGTTGTCCGTTTCTCATTTCTTGGGGAGATCGTAATGTTCATTGCAGGTTTTCTCATTGCTTCTCCTCCAGTTTTTTCTCGGAAATAAATACCATATTAAATTACAGATTAAAATTTCGAAGAGAATTTATATTCCTCATTTCAAAATACATTATATTATACGTCCCATTTTCATACTTAATAAATAATTTTCATCATATGTTTTTTTGAACCTACAATTTTTCAAGGAAACTTTCCATTTACCAGTTATAAATGTATCCTTCGTGAAAATGTTGTTTTTCGAATTTATAACGTTGAATAGTTTCTCCGACACTTTCGAGTCGACATTTCGAAAATTCAAAACGCTCGTATTCTTTTCCATTGCCGATTTCGGCGTTTGGAATATGTCGTGGCGCGAATAATTGATAGACTCCCTCGAAACAGCACCGTTGTTGAAAGAATTTCTCATGCTGTCTAATCTATCCTTTGTGCTATTGACTTTGGACTCCATGTCCATTAATTTTTGACTAATGTCTAAAAATGATTTGAATCAACGTATGTAATCATGTCTTTTACAAAAAAAAGAAAATAATGAGGTATGGAAAAAAGAGGTCATATCAACCCTTAAAAGGTATCTACTACTGGTGTAGATATGACCCTAATAGAAATTATTTAAATTTTTGAAATATTCACATTCTTTTATACTTTTCGAATCATAAACATTTTCAAATGCTCTAGAAATTCGGAAACATTCATATCTCGTTTCCGAGATCGGTTTTTCGAAAGAACCGTAAAAAACCCATAATTGGTTTTCAAGTTTTTTCGATGCTGCCAGAGTACTTTCCATTGCCCTTTCATTTTCAGGCGTGCATTATTTTAAAAATTTCTACAATTTAAAAATCCGCCCCGCCTGCATCCTTCCACTAAATAAAATACAACATTCTAGACTCACTATAAATAGAGAGTCTGGCTATCTGCAATGTGTTAGTGTGTACGTGTCGATTGCTCGACCCAAAATGGCAGCGGCACGCACACAACATTCGATACGTACGTACAATCGCTTCTTCCTATTGGTGGAGCCGCCATTTTGGGTCCAGATTCATTTGAATCCAGCCTATCATACAGTTACGGCTGATAGCCAGACTCTCTATTTATAGGGACTCTAACAACATTCGAACCTTTTAACATTTCTTTTGTAGCTGATTTTTCCGTGCGGCTACTGTCATTCCTGTTTTGAACTCCGAAATTCATCTTGTCGACTGCAGAGACATGAAGAAAGTAATAATGGTTTGATGTAAACAAAGTGTTTTGTCGAAAAAAACGAATCGTACCAAAACCGTTGGATTCTGTGCTATTTGAATCACTCATTTTCGTAATTCGACAATGTTCCGATTTTCACGTGAAATAAAAAAGCACGATAAACGATTAAACAGCGAATTTCTTCTCTTACGGATAATTTTTAGGGCTGGGAAATCTGTGTTGACAAGAGTTCAGACTATTTTTGCACAAATCACGTCAAATTGACATTCAGATGTCTTTTGTTTATTTTGAAAAAAATATGATGTTATGTTGAAATTCGAAATCGGATCCGATCGGAAACAGCGCGTCATTGTATGAGTGAATGAAGTTTTTCAGTTTTCTGCATATGTTAGAAAGTTTAAAATAAGAACACTTTTATCTTCTAATTTCTGTAAAGTCTCATAACTTCAAGTTGCTAAATGTATTAAATATTCGCTAAATGTATTAAATGTTAATTTTTTATCTCAAAGATTCGAATTATCTAATAAATTTTTTAGTAACGCATTATATTATAATGCGTTACTACAAAATTTACCGTTAATATATATTAACGGTACGATTATATTTATGAAGTTTAGATGTATATAATCTATTGTATTATTTTGTATGCATGTAAAAAATAATAATCCAAATTTCCGAAGTATGTATACATTTATTTATGCAATGAATGATAAAGCCACGAATTATTATATCATTGTTACGTTACCAATTAATTTGTATGCAATAAATTACACAACTTCGAATTTCCAAACTTTTTGAACTTTAATACTCAAAAGTATATGCTTTATTTTCGAATCTTTAAACCTTGTAATTTTCAAAAGAGTATTTTCCTTCTGGGAATTGATAAATTTTCGTCTTCTGGATTATCATATTCAGTTTGACATTCTGTATATAGTCAAATTCCAGTAACGTGCACATGTTTTTCATTATGAATTAACGGTGTTTTTTCGTATGAAAATTTTCTTTCCGAAATTTGGTCTTCTCCGAATACGCTCGAACGGTCTAGGACCGTGTCTAGACCATTTAAAATACACATAGTTCACACACGCCGTTCTGCCGGTAAGGTAGGAATTTCCCACCGTCGCCCACGCACCCTTCTTCACCGCTATCGCTATCACGCCTGCAGTTGCCTGCAGTGGTTACTGATTCAGTTCCGGTCAGTTCTGGTTTGTTCCGGGCAGTTCCAGGTACAATTGCTAGAGGCGGTAGTGCTCAAGAAAACGATAATTTAAATTGTCGTGAATTGTCGATCATCGAAAATTGTGGATCACCAGGTGGACGGCCTGTCACCGCAGAATCGTTAACATCAGGTAGAATTTTCATTTCAAAAACTCCGAATTTCCCTCAAACTGCCCCTTTTTCCTACCCGCCCCACCGCAAAATCTTCAAATCCACCCTCTAAAACGCCAAATTTCAACCTTCATTTCTGACATTTTTTCGGCAAAGTTACGTAAAACGCGGTCAAATTATGTACAAAAAGCGCACAAAAACCGATCTCGCCTTGAAAATTTCCTCGGATCGATTACTTCCCAATTTCGCAATTTTTCCCATTTTCCACTTTTACCACGGGGAATTAAACGCTTTTCCCGAATGTTGTGACGTTTGCAACGGCTCCTATATAAAGAAACGGTTGTGTAACCTCCGGTATTTTCGATATGCACGTCGAAGTTCGCACTCCGCGAGCTATAAACAATACGGTTTTTGCCACCGCCCACGTTTTTTCTCAGATGTCAACCCCGAAAACAGTCACATGACTTTTTGACAGTGACATTGAGGTAGTCTGCTGCAAATCTGTGTCAACCGCACACATATTATGAAAACGCGCTTTTCACGTGGACGGTTTTTGTTTATTTTTGTGAATGACAGGTTTTTTTGAAGTGTTTGTCTCTGTCGAAACAATAAGGGTGTTTATTTTTGTTAAAAAGTGCTAATTTGTGCATGTGTGCCAGTGATGCTAATTTTGGTAGTAGTTTCCTCTTAAATTTGGGGGTTTTTTGGAATTTTAAGGAGCCAACAGTTTTTTTTGGGAGGGGGGGAGGGCAAATTAGGGCGCAACAAAATATTTAATATATCTTCAGTCTGTGGGTTCCTAAAATTTCAAATAATGAATATTGTTTTATTAATTTATGATTCACTAATGTCCCAAAATTGAAAAATTTGAATGTACGAATTTCAAAACTCCTGAACTTCTTAGAATTTAGAGTACTGAATCTTCAGTTGATTACCATTGAAATATCAAATTTCCATACTTTTTCAGTTTCTGAACAAATGAAATTCCAAAAATTAATGTGTCAAATTTGGTATTTTTAATTTTATAAATTTCTAAAATTTTGAATTTTCAAACTAAACTGTCTAATTCATGAGATATAAAGATTTTAAAAACTCTTGGGATTTGAATTTTCAGATTTCTTCCAATTAGGAATTAGTAAATTTGGGAAATTTCTAATGTTGGATACATCAAAGTTGAAAATTGCATTAATATGAGTGAATCTTAGTATCAAATTTTGGAGTATACGAAAGTTTGAAAATTCTAAGTTATAAATGTCAAAATCCAAATTTCTGATTCACGGAAAAATTCTTAAACTTTTCAAATTTCGAAAATTATCAACTCATCTGGGCCAAACTTGGAATGTTCAAAGTTTTGCATTCCCAAAATTGCTAAACTCTCATATATGAAAAGTTTTCAAATTCTCTAGTATTCTGAACTTTAAATTTAAAATTTGAAATAGCTAGATTTCTAAAATTCTTCAAATTTTGAACAGCCAAAAGTTCTAAATTTCAGTGTCTGCAAATTTAAAAATTTTCAGATTACAATTAAAAATTCTAAAACCCGAATTTGATTTAAATAAAATATCAAAAACAAAAATGCTTGAATTGATTAAAAAAGATTTGTCGTGGAGAAAAGACCGATTTAAAAATTTCCCAAACTCGCCCAATTCCCCTACAGGAAAAAAATTATATTTTCGTACAGGAAAAAAGGTTTAGTTGTTCCTATGATTTCCCTGCCAAGGAAAAATGATTCCTAACTTTACCTGATGTACGAATGTACCTGGCAGATTTCGTTTGATGCGATTTGTAACGGTTTATAATTAACGCTACTTTAAAAGTGTTGGAGTTTCGTAATGTAGTGCAAGAGGGTTTGTTATTGAAACGGGCGACTAAAATCGCGTGTAATTTATCCATTTTTATTTTTTAAAGGCAATTTTACGAAATATAAGGTTTTTGGGAATGCATATTACGATAAATCGCGTGATTATATAATTTTTTTTGCATTTTTTTAATTTGTATAATTAATTGGAATATCTGTGTATCTAAAACTTCAGAATCATAAAAAAATGAACTTCGACTTGATAGATTTTGTCGGTGAGTCACGCGCGATTCTTGAGAAAACGGCGCGTACGTATTTTCAGTGAATGTAAACATTCTTACCTTCAATTATCTTGGTAATTTGATCCGTTTTTATTTACCTTCGGCAGGCTGCGATGCAACTACCTCAGGTTTCATTAAACTTTCGGGCTCTGTGTCATGTTTTTGTGAAATTCTAAAAAATTATATGTCATGGTCGTACATTTTACAGAGGATAACACGGCAGCATTTTTTTTTTGTTTTTGTTCGAAACTAAACACGCAGAACAACCGACTTGTTTGATTACAAACACGCGAATTGAAATTTCAATAACCACGAAGTCGATGTGAAATTGTAAAACAACGTAAATTTTTTTCGGAATCTAATGTCTATTGAAATACATGAAAAATTCATAAATATTCAATATTTTCAAATTGTAAATTTTTCGATTTCGAAAATACATTTTCGAGTTACTTTTGAACTTCGGTTGCAATAAAAAACTTCAATAACAAACTTCGAGCCCTAAAAATGTAGATCTCAAAATCAGATTAATGTTAAAATTAATTATGTTTTTTAGTTGCCAAAATTTTCTAGAAAATCAGAGTTTGAAACGAAAATTCGAGATGATAAAAACTGCGATAAATCGTTCTTTTGTACAAAGTAGTAAAAATCATGGCAAATTAATTATGTTATAAACTGCATTTGATGAACTTAAATAATAGTAACAATAATTCGTGTTTATTATGTCATTTGCAAATAGAAAAAAAAGTCTCCGACTTGGTGATAAAACCAAGTCAAAACCAAGTCGGTGGAAGTTGAATAATTTTATCGCGGATTCCATTTGTTTTGCCAATGCCGAAGGCCAGTCTGTCTGAGAAATCTCTTTAATTATGATGCCACACGTTCAACTTAGATTAGCACAATAAACTTTCGTCGAATCGCAAATTGAAAATTTCGTCATTTTTCGCCTCACTCGAAAAAAAAATTTTTTTATAATTATTGCAGTTTTGTCCAAAAGTACATTTGAATCAATAATGGATTCTGCAGTTTATATTTGCGTCATCGAATTTATGATCAACGTCGATTATTCGATTTCGAGATGGTTTTCTTTAAAGTTATGTGTGCGATTTGAGATTTCTCAAAAAATTAGAAGCAAGGAAGAAGTTCGCGAAACGTGTATTTTTTCTTACGTAAAGACTATTTTTATTGGTGATCTCAATTCAAGCAATCACGGAACCATTTTCTGCCCAAATTATGCAACATTTTTTTACTTCGATATTTTTTGGTGAAATTGCAGTTTTCATTTATTCATGATGAGTCGTTTTTTATACTTGTGAGATCATGCTTTTTGATTGTTTTTTTATTTTTGTTTTGTTTTGAAACGAAATGACCAGTAAATACGTAAATTTAAAAAAATATTCTGATTTCCACAATTGTATTCGAATTTTTTTTTTAATTTATAGTATTTTTTGATGTTTTTAGCATTTTGATAAAAATTATATCTGCGACAATTGAGAAATGCAGTAAATTTTTTTAAGTTTCTGATGAAGTGATGAGTTTTCTATGAGAATTGAAATGAAAAATTGCTATGAGAATTAAGAAAAAAATATCGTCGATCAATTAATTCGTCGATTAATTGGTTCCAAATTTTTGCAGGTCACCATGTACAAAGTAAGAGCCGTCGTCAGCACCCTGACTCCGTTGGCTCCACGAGCCTGCGGGTCGGAGCGATTCGCGTCCTGGTTGGTCCGGAATCAGGCACCAAGTTCAGCCCTCGTCACAGAAGCATGCCGGCGGCGATACTCGAGTCGCGTGGCGACGGAGCCGTTCCTGAATGGAAGCAACAGCTCCTACGTCGAGGAAATGTACAATTCTTGGCTCAATGACCCACAAAGCGTCCATGTGGTAAATTAGAAAGATCATCATTGAGTCATTTCGAGGCTTATGAACGAGTAGAAAAAATAAAGGAAAGTCTCCCAAAAGATATAAGTTTTTCTCTCCCCATGTCAGAGATTTTTTCTTGATGAAAATGTGGAAATAGTACATTATGTAACAAGTGCGCAAAATAAGTTATTCCGTTAGTGTAAGGTTTGGAACATGAGACGGACTATATATATATATATATCTATATATATCTTTCTCAGTTGTTGCATACACTCTACAGTGCTTTTTTTTACAAATGCACAAAGATGGCGCTTTTGAGTGCACGAAAAATTGAAATGGGAATTTTCGAAAATTTTTTAAAAATTAAAAAAATTTCAAAAAGTTTGAAAATTTTCAAAATTTTTGAAAACTTGGAAGATTTTAAAAATTTGGGAAAATTTCATGATTTTTTCGAAATTTCGATAATTTTAGAAATGTTTGGGGATTTTAAAATTTCAAAAAATTTTTGACATTTTCAGAAATTGTGGTAATTTTTGGAAATTTCGAGAATTTTGTAAATTTTCAGAAATTTCGAGAATTTTAAAAATTTTCATAATGTTGGAAATTTATGGAAATTTTGAGAATTCTTGGAAATTTTGAAAATTTCGTAAATTTTCGGAAATTGGGAGATTTTTAGAAATTTTGAAAAATTTGTGGAGTTGATAAAAATTTTTTGAAATGTCGAAATTTGTACACGTTTTGAAAATCTACCAAAACTGGTGCGGAAATATTTTCAAAAACAGTGCGCAAAATGGTATTTTGCGCCCACATTTCGTGCATAAAAAAGGGCCATCTTTGTGCATGCATGAAAAAAATTTTATAATTAATTGTTTTTGTATGTATTTCTTTTTTTTGTCCTAGTCCTGGGACGCGTTTTTCCGAAGCAGCACAGCTGGTGCAGGTCCAGGAATGGCATACCAAGCACCCCCATCCTTAGCCCAGAGTCACAACCAGATTCCACTGGGCTCTTTGATGCCCCTTATGGGAGGATCTCAAGTCGGCCAGGTTCCCATCAACGAAAAAATCATCGACGATCATTTGGCCGTACAGGCCATCATCAGATCTTACCAGGTATATTTCCCAAAAACTCGAAAAAAAATCCGTTCACCAATTTTCAAGACGAATCAACTTTACGGTACATTTTACTCGAGTTTCTCGAGCTGATTTTCCACACAGCACCTCCCGAATTTCACGAAAAAAAAGTCCAAGTACTCAATCTTCAAAGTTGCCCATTTTTTACGATTATCGTAACCATGAGATACTGCTTTGGCTGCCAGTCATGACTTGCACAATCGCTTAATTTTCGCGCTGTTCAAGAATGATGACGATCAATGGCTCCACTCGTTACTTCGAACCTTTACCCTTACTTATAAATGACTTTTACCCGATCCGAACCTCAAAAGGGTACATAAAAAGGGACTTTGAGATTAGAATCGGGTAAAATACAGTACTGCACAAGCGGGGCAAAAGTCGATATTACAAAACGATTAAATTCCTCGCCTCCCCACTTGTACAGTAATGTACTATTTTTTTCTTCTTTTAAATTCGAAGGAATTACAGAACAGCAAGTTGTCATCAATTCGTTTTGAAGAAACTCTACGATTATGTACTAACAAAGAGGTAGTAACGCGTTTTTACGTCGGTCGTTTCTCTGCACGAAATGTTAGTTTTCCGTGTATACTTTTGTGTTAGGTGTATATTTGCGAAGTTGATTTTATTTAGGGAGTTAAACACTTGTATTTTGTAGCTTCCGAAATCGTTGAAGTAGACATGATGATATTTATACATCGGGTTTTTTCGGGTATTGTTCGTTTCGAATCTAGGCCCGGGGACATTTGCTCGCTGACTTGGATCCTTTGGGAATAAAGCAATACGCGCTCGTACACACACACTACGCGGCTCGCAGAGGCTCGCCCGAGATTCTTCTTCAGCAGTACCTACTTCGTAAGGAAGCTTCACCTTCATTTTTTCATTCATTTTCATTTTGTCTATCGAGTGGCGTAAAAATGGGCTGATTTTTGGAGAAAAACTTGATAATGAGAACATTCTTGAATTTGAGGTTTTAGTTGGAATTTGTCATTTTGAATATTTTTTCGAAGCTTTACATTTTTCTCGTTGAAATATTGGGAATTCAGAGTTTTGTAAATCTCTGGTAACTTTGATTCTTATAAGAATTTTTAAAACAACAATTTTTTAAATTCTTTATCAGATTTTTTATTCTCATAAGGTTTTTATCAGGTCGGCCTGATAAAAGTCGTGAAACTTACAAGGTTTATAGAAGTCAACCTTACCAAAATTAGAAATTTTTTTTTTTTTTTTTTTTCAAGTTTTTCATCTTTTTTGACAAATATCCAGAAAATGTGAACAATTTTATAACGTTTTTCCAGGTTTTTAAAATCTTTGATTGTTGATAGTTTTTAAATTTACATAAAACTTTGTTGAAATATTGAAAAAAGCGAGTGGAAATTGTCGAGTTTTCAGATAATGTAACTCTCAAAATATCGAGATGCTTTGAGTTTTTCATTTGAAAAAGTGCCAACTTATAAATTTCTAGGTTTTTAAATTGTTTACCTAGTTATTTATGAATGTATTTTTACGCCACTTCATCACTTTCATGATAAAAAAACAGGGTATCCAATCGAAAAAACAAATTAAAAAATCGAAATAAGTCAAGTCTTTTAGGTACAAATTTTTCTTTAATCTATGGTTTTTGTCAATAAAACTAACAAATCTATATTATTTCCATAATTGACAAATTTCAACAATCAAATAACAAAAATTTTTTTCAAAAAATACAATAGTTGAATGAAAAACAAATGCATGCATTGAACTGAAAGAAAAAAAGTTCAATTTACGTAAAAAAATTATATAAACTTTTTATTTGATAAAAATGCAATAAAGAAACCTGTGAAAACCACAAGGATTTTCGTGACACCCTGAAACATAAAAAAACGCCTGCTTTGATGCAAAAAAAGATTGGTATATTTTAACTCATTACTTCGTCACTGTCATTAATTAATCATTGACTGACGACATAGCTTAGTGAACATTATGATTATTATTTTTGGAAAAAATTTGGAAATCATCATTTTCCCATTTGATACATCTGAATTCACTGTCATTTTCATCTACACTCGCTGGTTTACGCGAAAATGTCGTTCGGTTTCGTAATTTCGAAACCTGATACTGAAAATGTTAGGATAAAAAACTTGCGCTGTTTCAAGTCCGGTTTCACAGGTAAGAGGAAAGGGAATTATTAACATGCATGCGAAGTTGCGTTATAGTGTTCTCTGAATTTTATTTTACGCTTTTTTCTCTGCACACAATAATTACGCCCCGTGGCTTCGGATAAAGCATGTTATTACATGTTTTGCTTCAAGTTCACGAAATTTCATCCGTAAAATCAGCAGAGTGTCTAGTGAACCAGGAAATCGAGAAGAAATCACGGAACCCTTGCATTTTTTAGGGAAAAAAGGGAGTTTTTGAATTTTTAGCAATTTTTGTAATTTTTGAAACTTGTTATCGGAAAATTGGGGAATGTGAACAGTTACAAATTTTGTTGCGATTTGGAGTACGAAATTTCAAAATTTTGCGGACATGGAGAAATTTGAAAAAATTTTAAGAAGTAATTACATTTTTTGAGTTGGTGTTTTTAAATTTGAACTGAAAGATTCCTGAATTTTTTAATTTGGGAGTTACTATATTATATTAATATTATCCTTTATAATCTACCTACATTATAAAATATATAAATATAAAAAAATTTAAAAAACTATGAGCCCCCCCCCCCCCCTCCCCAAATTACGTCGCTAGACACCCTGAAAGCAATTCTATTCATTCACGAATAGTTTCATTTACATTTTTCGTAAAATGAACGACATTTTACGTATTTTTTTCCTTTTTTTTACAAACATAGCATACAGTAATGTTTTTCCGTGTTTCTCTTGTTGTGGGAGGTGTTAGGTGGTACTTTTTTATTGTAACACGTGTCTTTTGTAAACTTTTGTGCTACTTTGCGCGCTTTCGGGCTTCGGGCATTTGTACTGTCTTTTTTCAGAAACTACATTTCTAACACTTTTTTGAAATCAACCATTGCCCGAGAATAATAATCATAAGAATTGTTGACTTTGAGCTTATTGAATTCCATTTTAGAGAGCTTCGAATGTCCCTTTTGAAAAACTTGATCATTCGGCGGTTTTTTTGCATAATAATTAATATTTTATAAACGCGAGTATTTTATTGTTTGACTGTTGAGGTGCCCAACATTCAGGAAAAAAATGTGTAACTTTTTTTTGGTAAATATTTCAACATTCTTGTAAATTTTGAATCAATATCAGGAACAGTAGATTCTACATAAAAGTGCAAGTCGAATGTTCCTCAACCATTTTTCTCAACATTGAAAAATGACAGAGTTATCTACAGTCAGAGTTTGATAGAAAAAGGCGTGGCCAACTTAGTACCAGGACCCTACCGCATCGCGCGCTGCTTTTTCAACTTCGAATACTGATAACTCGGTTGCTTTTGGATTTGAAAAACAATTACTGAGGAATTTTCGTCTTGTAATTTTGTCACAAGGAATCGACTGTTTTCAAAATTGGTGGTAATTTCGCGATATTATGTAAAATGTCTAAAATCTTTCCGCATTCAAAGCGTTCAGAATGCAATTAAGCTGGCTCACTATGCCGATAAGGTCGAGTCTCTCGAACTGACTTAGACCCTCCTATAAAAAATGTAATAGTACTGGCTTTGACACGAATTTTGACGAAAATGTGAAGCCTGAAAAAGAATCAGGTCCATATGAATGTGGCCTTGAATTAACAGATAAGGGGGCACGCGATCGCTCGGCTGGACCCGCTTGGAATATCAAGTGCTGATCTCGATGATAGACATCCCCAAGAATTGCTCTACAGTTTCTATCATTTCGGTATGACTAGATAAGCTGACCTTGAGGCAATGTGGAACACAAATTCATGCTTGACTTCGATTTTTGAATCCTGGCATAAAAATTTTCAACTTTTTCGTCGACTGCTATCGGTTTTTTAATGTTTTGATTTGGAAGGAATTAAGAGTGTCGGTTCGTTATATTAACCCGAAGTTTCGTAATCGTGATGAACATTTTGGATTTGAATGTATTATTTTTGAAAATTTTGTCATCTGGTGAAA
Source organism: Platygaster equestris (assembly GCA_030522785.1). NCBI lineage: Eukaryota > Metazoa > Arthropoda > Insecta > Hymenoptera > Platygastridae > Platygaster > Platygaster equestris. The sequence goes on from JAPYZK010000482.1 coordinate 12,293, forward strand.
AAATGTGCAACCTTTTTGAGAGTCGTGTGTTAAGCATGACTGCTTGTGTTTGAACGGGTACTAGACGTTTTTTGGAAATTAGTTGGAATTGTAGAAATTGTAAAATTTACTAAAAAGATACGAATAATGAAGAATTTCTGGGAATTGTATTAAATTTCTGAAAAATTGCAGATCCAATCAAATTGAATTCAGTCGGCTATTTGAAACTAAAAATCGCACTTATTACGTATATTTCTCACATTGACAAAAAAATAAAATAGTAACCGAAGAAATGAATTTCCGAAGGTATTGTGCAAATTCGAATTGGTAAAATCGATGTGTATTTTTTTTCGTGATTAAGAAGGCACGTAATTGTACATAAAACTGAATATCTATATAAAGGTCCTGGAACTTTGTAGGTCAGAAATCTACAGAGGTTCTACATTGCCTCAATTTCTTCACTTGAAAAGTGAAGTCTTTTTTTGCGACTTGAGGAGATGGTGAAAGATTGATCAGAAATGTATGTTAGACTTATCAGATGATTTTAGGTCGTCTCAAACTTGAAAAACCCTGAAATTGGTTGAGAAATTTTTTCAATTTTCTTTTTTTGAATAACGTCCAATATTTTAAATGCTTAACGAATATTTTCACATATTTGTTTTTTGTTCAGAGCAGAATATTGTAACCCAACACGAATGTATGTTTGGAGTTGTAAATTCTGCCACTCGTTGCGTTGGTAGAAAAATTTCTGACCAATGCTAATAAATATGTGCTTATCGTAGATATGTATAAGAACTATGAAGAATTTTGAGTAATAAGAGAAGACTAATTATCTCAGGAAAATTGTGGAAAATTATTTTTAAAAAATAGTGGATACTTCTGAAATTTCTAAAATCGACATTTTTCTGATCAATCGTTCCACGTCAAAAAAAGGGAACACGCTACGAGGTTTCTTTTAATATTGTCTGTTTTTCGATTGTTCCTTGGTTTTCGTTAAGCACTGCTCCGAAAAATGCACTATTATTTAGTCCCTTTTTAAAATAGAAATTCGACAAATTCAGGCAAGTACGCGCAAAAAGTTTTGTACTCTACTTTTCTCAATTTTTGTTACAAAAACGATATAAAAAAGTTGTTTCTATCCATTCCAACCATTTTTCATTTCAAAAGCGACTAATTTGTAAACACAAAGAAATCGCTCGCACATCGCAAAGTGGCTGTAATAAATACTTGCACTGAATGTGCTGAAAATTGTGCGCCATACGATGAAAAAACTAGATTTCTCAACTTCTAGCACAATGTATTTTCACTATGCTTACCAAACGCTTCGATAATTTTGTGTTGTTTTCCGTTTTCTCGATTAACCTCGTAGTAATGAGATTAAAATCTCATTGCAAGTTTACGCATTTGTTTCGTGAATATCGTAATATTTTACGATAATTTGAAACTTATAACGTTTTTGTTTTATTTGTAACGTTTTCGTCTGTCTCTTTATGTTTTCTCTATCTTCTCTGAAACTTTGCATTTTCAGTATCAGTTTGTTTCTTTGCTAATGTTGCGATTGTAACTCTAAGTTATGTCAGTCGGTCTGTTGAAATGTATGCGGATAAAGTCATTGGCATTTATTTTGCGATTGTTTACTGAACAGAGGAATCCGATATGGATCGAGTTTTCAAATTGCCTTCGACCACTTTCATTGGTGGCAAGGAAAAATCGCTGCCTCTGCGCGAAATTTTGAAACGCCTCGAATCGACCTATTGCGGACACATTGGCGTCGAATTTATGTTCATCAACTCTCTGGAACAGTGCAACTGGATAAGGCAAAAAATGGAAACACCCGGAATCATGGAGATGACCAGTGACGAAAAGCGACTTATTCTGGCTCGTGTGACTCGCGCAACTGGGTAATTTATCTATCGTCGGGACTATTACACTTCCTATTATTCGCAATCATTCGATTTTTCACCTTGTAGCGTAATATACACTAGTGGTCTTTGTAAATTTTTATTAAAATTTTAGACAATAATCTTATACTTTGTCAGTAAGTTTATGTAAACTTTCAAAAATATTGAAGAATTTTAGTTTCCCGAAGTTTCATTACCAATAAAGTATCGTACATTTTCTCCGTCATTTCAAAATTTCAGATTGCTTGCAAATGCTCGTAAAACATCAAGTTTTCCATGAAAATAACTGCATTATAAATTACTTCACTTCTCTCATTGAAAGAAAACAAGAAAAAATCTGAATCGAAACTAATCCCATAAGAAAACTTTCTGCTGATCACGGCTTTTGCCGATTTTTCGTCATTTTTCTCTTTAGATTTGAGGGCTTCCTCGCTCGTAAATGGTCATCCGAAAAACGTTTCGGTCTGGAGGGTTGTGAAATCTTGATTCCCGCCATGAAACAAGTCATTGACAAATCGACAGAACTCGGCGTTGAATCCATAGTCATGGGCATGCCACATCGCGGCAGATTAAACGTTCTCGCTAATGTCTGCAGAAAACCCCTGAGCCAAATTTTTACGCAGTTCGCCGCTCTGGAAGCTGCCGATGACGTAAGATAAATGTGTACACATTTTCTCGTCGATGTTTCATTTTGTACATATGTTGAAAAATGAATGTTTATTTTCAATCTTGAAATTGATGTAAATCCAGAATGTTGAGAATCAATGAAAAATTTTGACAGGGTTCCGGTGACGTCAAATACCATCTTGGGACGTATATCGAACGCTTGAACCGCGTAACGAACAAAAACATTCGACTCGCTGTGGTCGCTAATCCGTCGCATTTGGAGGCTGTTGATCCTGTGGTGCAAGGAAAAACTCGCGCGGAGCAGTTTTACCGTGGCGATGGCGAAGGCAAAAAAGTAGGTTCTTCAAAATTATACAAATCAACGATTCATGTATACCGGAAGGCATTTCCTTTTGAAGAAAATTATCAAAATTAACTACAGTTGTGAATTTTAGTAAATTTTAAGGTTTGAATATTCTTGAAAAAAAAAAAATCGAAAATTGTAATCTTGTACAAGTTGATATTCAAATTTCTAATATTCATCGGACGTGTATTCAATTGCCAGTTATTTATAATTTACAAATCATCAAATTACTGAATTATTGCATTACTATTTTTTAGGTCATGTCTATCCTGCTGCATGGTGATGCCGCTTTTTGCGGTCAAGGAGTAGTATTTGAAACGATGCATCTTTCCGATTTGCCCGATTACACCACTCATGGAACTATCCACATCGTCGCCAACAACCAAATTGGATTCACCACTGATCCTAGGCATTCAAGATCTTCACCTTACTGCACAGGTTTTTTGTCTTATTAGATATGAATTGAGAATTTCTTTCCTGTTTTTTGTAAAAAAAAAAATGTATGAGTGATGTTTTTTATTTTTTTTTATTTTTATATTCCTGCAGTGTAAATTTATATTTTCGCAGACGTTAGGACTGCAAGGATGTATTTAGGAGTGCAAGGATGTAGTGTGGTGTAATTGAAGTGAATGTAATTCAATTTAATTTAATGGAAAAGGCCCAAAAGCCCAGTGAGGGCATGGTGTAATGTAAATAAATAAATATTTTCGCAGACGTCGCTCGAGTCGTGAACGCCCCGATTTTCCACGTAAACTCGGACGATCCCGAAGCGGTGATGCACGTGTGCAAAATCGCGGCCGAGTGGAGAGCTACCTTCCACAAAGACGTCGTTATCGACATCGTGTCCTACCGACGCAACGGCCACAACGAGATAGACGAGCCCATGTTCACGCAGCCCCTCATGTACCGCAAAATCAAAGAAACCCCGCCCGTGCTGGATCTGTACGCCGCCAAATTGGTCAAGGAAGGCGTCGTCACGCAAGACGAAGTCAACGACGTCCGCGACAAGTACGAGAAAATTTGCGAAGAGGCTTACTCCGGCGCCAAGCAAGAGACCCACATCAAGTACAAGGACTGGTTGGACTCGCCGTGGTCGGGATTTTTCGAGGGCAAAGATCCTTTGAAGAGTTCGCCGACCGGTGTCAAAGAAGATACTCTCGTGCACATCGGGAAAAAATTCTCGTCGCCGCCACCAAACGCGGCTGAGTTCGTTGTTCACAGAGGTGGGTGAATCTGGCGAGCTTTGAATTTTGCGATTTTTTTTTCCTTTTATTTTGTTGATCCGGATTTTTGAATCGTAAATTGTTGAGTTCCTCCTCGTATATATTGAAATTTTTTATCAAAAGGTATCGAGCGTATTCTGAAAGCTCGTATGGACATGGTTAACTCTCGAACGATCGATTGGGCTCTTGGTGAGGCCATGGCTTTTGGTTCTTTGTTGAAAGAAGGCATCCACGTTCGTTTGTCTGGACAGGACGTCGAAAGAGGAACTTTCTCTCACAGACATCATGTTCTTCATCACCAGACTGTGGATAAAGCGACTTACAGACCTCTTAGCTACCTCTATCCCGACCAGGCTCCTTACACAGTTTGCAACAGCTCCTTGTCGGAATATGGAGTGCTTGGTAACAAACATTTGATTTATTTAGTATTTAATAAATAGGCAGCAATGCTACCCGAAATAATAGTATACATAATATTTCGAGTAGTTGACATGGATCGCATTTATTATATGCTATAAAAAGCTATCGATTCAGTCACGCTCAACATTGTTGTATGCTGTTTTCACGAATTCTGACCCTCTATGAAAAATGTATTAACCAATGAAAATTTTGCGGACTCCAGGTTTCGAATTGGGGTACTCTATGACGAATCCTAACGCCCTCGTCATTTGGGAAGCTCAGTTTGGAGATTTCAACAACACCGCTCAGTGTATTATCGATCAATTCATCAGCAGTGGTCAAGCCAAATGGGTTCGTCAGTCAGGTCTCGTTATGCTGCAACCTCACGGATTAGAAGGAATGGTATGTGATTCACAAAATCAATAAAATTATTATGTATAGATCAAATTCTAATTAAAAAAAAAGTATTTCAACATTTTGATAAATATTGGGAGGAGGCACACTTTGTTGGAGAAGAGAATTTTCTTAAGTATAGCATGAATAAATTAATTTTTCATTTTTACCCTTTTTTTTTAAGGGCCCTGAACATTCGAGCGCCCGTTTGGAACGTTTCCTTCAAATGTCCGCCGACGACCCGGACTATTTCCCACCTGAAAGCGAAGAATTCGCCGTTCGACAATTGCACGACATCAATTGGATTGTCGCGAATTGCACGACGCCCGCGAATCTGTTCCACATTCTTCGCCGGCAGATAGCTTTGCCTTTCCGCAAACCTCTGATCTTGATGACGCCGAAATCCCTGTTGCGCCATCCCGAGGCGAAGTCCAGTTTCGACGAAATGACGGAAGACACGGAGTTCCAGAGAATCATACCCGAAGCTGGAAAAGCCACGGAAAATCCGAGCGGTGTCAAAAGGCTGCTTTTCACGTCTGGAAAAATTTACTACGATTTGAAAAAAGAGCGAGGCGAGCGCGGCCTCGACAGCACTGTAGCCATCACGAGAGTGGAACAGGTGAGTTTGTTGTTTTCATGTTGTTTTATCACCGCATCGATCCGACAATAATTGCAGGTTCTAGTAGACGACTGCGAAATTGCGGCGAACCAAGCTCCTCAAATCATTTTCATCACGCGAAATATTTTTATTTTGAATGTAAAATAGTCCGAGTTTTTTATTATACGTGTCGTTTTATTTAAGACCGAATTATTATTGGACTTTCTGTAAGGTTACCAAATGATTGACTGTAAATGAAACCTCACTTTTCCGAATGAAAATAGCAATTTTTTTATTTGAGGGTTTTTTATATCGATGCCTTTGGTTTCTGTATTTTGTCAGTAAATGATACGCTCTTGTAAGAATGACTTTTCAAGTCAATGATCGTTTTTTTTTTGTTTTTTAGATTTCACCATTCCCGTATGATCTTGTCAAGAAAGAAACTGCGAAATACCCTAACGCTCAGTTGATCTGGGCTCAAGAAGAACACAAAAACCAGGGTGCTTGGGGATATGTTCAGCCAAGGTTCTACACCGCTCTCACTGGTTCCAGAAGTGTCGAGTACGTAAAATTTGGGGAATTATTTTTCACGTCACTGAAATTTTATCATATATTTCTTTACTACTGCTTATTTTGGTTGATTAATTGGAAATTTAACAATTTAATGCATAGAAAAAAGCGATATCAAGACAATGGCAATGCAAATTTTTATTGCTGTGCCATTTTATTGGAAATGCAAGAATTTTCCGACTTTCTGGATTCCAATTTTAGTTTTTGAGTTTGAAAAAATTTAAATCCTCACATTCTGAAATTTACAATTTCACAATCGAAACTTGAAGGTAGAATTTTCAAATTCTCTAATTGCAAAATCGTCGAATTCCCGTTTTTTGCAATCATAAATTCATGCAACTTAATGTACAAGTTTTACAATTTCAAATTCAAAATTTGAAAATGTTTAAAATTATTCATTCTCGAATTTGGTTACTTCCGAATCCCACACATCGCAAATTTTTTGATTATCGAAATTCAAGATTTTAAACCGCCATTTCAAAAGCGTCAGCTTTTTTTTTTTTCACCACTAACAATGACAATTTCATTATTCCCACTATAAGGGCGCTGCTGGTGAAGGTACTAAAAAAATAATCGTAACCCAATTTTAGTTTTTATTTTTTTCCCATTCAATTTAGCTGGTTGAAGAAGAAAATTTTCGAAATTTTCATTTTGCCCTGGTATTGAACAAAATTCTGTTCAAGGACTGTTTCTGTGCTTTTGTAGCCGCTATTCACTGTATTTATGGCCCAAATTTTATTTTCTTAATTTTTTGCTTTATTTGCAAAGACGTTTTTCTTGTTGAAATTCCCTTTTCGATGTTACCGCGAAATGATAAATTTCGAATATTTTCATTTTCGTTTGTACGAGTTACGTTTCGTTGCAGTTTTCCGTATCAATTGACTAGATTTTAAAGCACTTCAGTGTGTAAATAGCTGTTTAAGAAAGTTGAAAATTATTAAAGCATAAACAAATTTGGGCCATGTTACAGTGGAATTGCGGAATCGGGTAGTGGAGGATGGTTTAGTGGTTTGTTTTCCTCGAAAAAAGTTGAAAGCACTCCAGTGCCTGAAACTGACTCGACTGAATTGGAAACACCGAAACAGAGAACAGTGAGGTAAAAATTTATTTTCTTAACCGGCGCATGAAAATTTCGAAAATCCGATTAGGGGCCGTACACAGACTACGTAAGACGTTTTACGCCCATTTTTAACCTCCCTCCCCCTTTTCCTCATGTGCAAGATTTCGTAAGATACGGTAGAATAATATTTATAGCTGCAATTTTCGCCGGCAAATCGTTTTAACGGCAATTTTGAATGTTGATGATTTTTCTTACGTAAGGTTTTCAATAATCTACCCCCCCCCCTCCCCCCCCAAAAAAGCGTCGTCCGTAATTTGTGTGCCATAATTGTGAAAAAATTGTAAATAACGGGAGAATTAAATTATATTTTCCTGAAAAAAGTAATAACTTGATGAGTAATTATTTAGAAATAGGCCATCATTCAACAAAAAAATCAATTGTTTTGATAGTCGATATTTCAGTTTAATCTGTTATGAAAATGAAAAATTGTATACAATTTTAAATCGATTTTTGTCGGTATTGTGTGTATTAGTGAACCATTTGGATACGAAATTTCGGAAATTCATTCAGATTTCCAAACTTTGAAATTGAAATTATGTACAATTTTGAATTCAGTCGAAAATTGTCAAAAAAAATTAAATAATAAATTAAAAATGCAACATTTATTTTTTACAGTTACGTCGGTCGGCCCGTAGCAGCGTCACCCGCAACCGGTAGCAAAGCACAGCACCTCAAAGAGCTAAGACAGCTCTTCGACGACTCTTTCAGTTTCTAGTAAAGTGTAATAATATTGTAGGCAATACGACTTATTTATTTTTCTCTAAGAGTACACCAATTCGAGTCCCTGCTAAAAAAAAAAAAACATATTTTTCTGTGTACAGCGCGAACGACCGGAAATCGGCGCGAAATCCAACTCGTTTTTTGTCGACCCTATGACGCTTTCATTCACACTTAGCCCATGTGTTCAATTACTTGTTATTTATTTTCGCTAATTTTCACAACTTTGTTCATCGACTTTCGTTATCCATGCGCGCCAGGATGCAGAAATACTCAATCACTGAGAGAAAGAGAGTTGGATTTTGCGCCCGACCGTTGAAATGTTTCTTCGAGCGCGCGCAGAACACCAACAGATTCCTAACCTTAATTTTATAGCTGAACCTAAAAGTTGACGTGTAAACGTCTTTAGGAATGGCAAGAAAAATGTTGGGAACAAAAATTGTAACGTCGTAAACATGCCTGATGAGCCAAATTGAGGATTACAGAAGTGTCATTTCAATTTTTGACGTGAATTTTAGAGGATAAAATTAAGAACTAGCACACATTTTTAAAAGGCCTTGAATTCAAGAGTTTGTTGGTGTTCCCATAAGCTTGAGATGTTAAGTATTATTTCGTCGATCGCGATTGTTAAGGACGAGCCAGGTGCTCGTGTCGATCCAAACGTTGTTCACTGCAATTTTTCGTTTGCTCAAGACGTGAGAAAAATTAAGTGAGCAGCAATACGCATGTTTTATGAAACTAAAAAAAATGATTAGTGTGCACAGTGCATATTATTTTTGAAAAGTGTAAAAAACGAGGAGGATTACTTGAGAGTGTTGATCATTTTCGTCTAACGTCTTGACAGGAGAGATGTAAAGAACGAATTTTTACTAACGCAAAAACGTAGAGAAGCACTTATCGTCCTTTTTATTTTATTTTAATTCGTTTTAGTTAGATAACGCATGACTAATTGACCGTTTCTCTGTTCGGCGTCGAGATCTTGTTTCTTCAGCATGTATCTGTGCTACTTTGATGTGGAAGTGTCGAACAGTATTATGAAGAGTCAGATCGAAAGTAATTTATAGCGATGAATCATATTTTATTTAACGCGAGAACGTGTGGACGAAAGAGTATAGCTTGCACATTGTAGTTTACTGTTATGGAATAAAATTGCATCCATCACATGTTCGTTTGAGGAATTATTGTAGACCTTATAATCTACATTGACTGCGGTCAACTCAACACACAAATACGGTTTCTCGCCAGTGTGAGTACGTTCATATCTCTTGAAATGAAGTGAGTCTTTCAGAGATTAGGTTTGCACATTTCGCACTAATACGGTTTTACGCCAGTGTGAATTTAGTATCAGAATCCTTGATTTCGTCTTGAACTGCAACTGTTTGTATCGGCAGAATCAAACGTACAATAATGTACTGCAATAAAATGTTACTTGCACAAAAACACTACGAAAATCACAAGATTGAACGACGCCATATTATATTGTTTTACACGGCCCTTACCTTCCACATAATAGTACATTACTGTACCAGCGGGGTAAGTCGATTTTTGCAAAACGAAAGGTTGAATTCTGAGCCGAACGCGAGGAATCGTTTTGTGATATCAACTTTTGCACATCTTGTGCAATACTGTATTTTACCTGATTCTAATCTCAAAGTCCCTTTTTATGTACCACTTTGAGGTTAGGATCGGGTAATAGTATATAACGCGTATTATATGTATGGGAATGTTTTCGGAAACCAAAAGAATTAACCAATGCTATGTTTTCAATTATGCAGTTATATTTTTGCGTCGCATCATTATAGAGCAAGCAAACACTGTCAAGCAAAAAACAATGATTATCAAGAATAACAATTGCAAACGTTACGTGCCGTGAAAAATTGTCAATGATTTATAAAAACTACACTGAGATTTTCCCCATTCTTGCGAAAGAGTACGTCAAAAAGGACATGACCCTCTTAAAATTCGCAATATCAATTGATTTACTGCGGCACGTTACGACTGATGATTACTCCGAAGATCATACAATTTCTTCTAGCAGAGAAACAGCCATATCGGGAGAATCCTGAATGAACTGTTTGAATTCGTCGGACTTGATGATGTTTTTCTTCTGCGCTAGTATGAAGTTCGTAACTTTTCTTCGTATGTCGTTGAGATCGAACTGGCTACTGCAAACGAAAATTTGCAGGCAGTTTTCTTTCGTGATCTTACGTTGCATGTGCCTCCAACACTTTGACATTAGGCTCGGCACGTCATATTTGTCGGCGACAACGAATAAGTCCATGAAGTTGGTGAAAGTTTCCGAGACTTCGGAAGTGTAAATGTAATGTATGAACTCCCTCATGATTTCCGGATCGACATCTTCGACATTTAAGAATCCTTCTCTTTTCTCAGCCATGTCCGATTCAAGCATTTTCCTACATATTTTCACGAGTTATTTTAAAATAATGCATAGGTTTGTCACATGTCACACAGAGTGTCCTCCTAAAGTCACAGTGACAACGAAAAACCATATATATTCTCCATAGAATTTTGAGACGATTTTTCCTTTGCGATTTTCTCAAGTTCGCAAAATCAAAGGAGACTGAATTCACATGAGTTGACTGAATTATGATGAATGTTTCGAAATTCTGGGAATTCTCAGATTTGGGAAAATTTTTTCAAGTTTTAGTAATATCCGAAAATGTGCACGTTTGAAAAAAATCCACAATTTATTTACCATTTTTGAAATTCGTGCCATAATAAAATTTAAAAATCTCATAAATTATTAAAAAATTGCCCACTGTTTGAGTATGAGTAAAGAATAGCTTTTTTCGCAGAATGTTGTCAAATTTTCAATTTTAGCGAAATTCCAAGAAATGTGCACGAATCTAATAATTTCTCAAGTTTCAGAAAATCAGTAATTTCTCAAATTCTGTCGACAATTTTTCGTTGCAAAGTATTGAAAATTCCACATTATTGCAAAAATGTTAGAGAATTTGAAAATCTACGACATTTCGTAAATAAAACACGAATAAAATCCGTTATACTCTACAGAATTTACAAAACTGACATAAATTTTGAAAATGTGCAACAATCAATGTCTAAACAAATTGTTGATAACTCCGTTAATTTTTCGAATTTTTAAAAATGGCAAAAAAATCGTCTTGAAATTTAATAAGGAATCTATGATTTTCCATTGTTACGATGACTTTGAGACACCTTGTATACATGAGTTACGCATACTTTTTTTCGAGTATCAAAATTATGCATTATTATACCTAAGTACGGGGCTCCTACTCGCGAGTACCCCCCTGTGAACTTTGAACTCTTCATCTTGAACTTTTATTATGAAATCGGCAAATGTTTCGTCAGTATGCATTTCAGAAAAGTCGCGGATCAAAGTTGTAATGCCATTTTGAAGTGTCTTGGCGTCAGCTTCAGGAAGATCAGTAGAGCTGATACATATCTAAGGAAAATGAAGGAATGTGGAAAATTTCGCCCCTCGAATTTAAATATGTTAGACACGAATACTCCATCGATATTAAAGATATATATATATCACCATCATTTACATTTTTATATATCGATAAAACTTCAACGACTCATTCACACCTACTTCGAATTTGACCGATCCTTCTTCCAAATATCTGTTCTGCGGATTCAATATAATATCCAGCTGAAAAAATCGGACCCAAGTCGTATACGCCGAATCAGTGTTATAAATCATATCCATGCCTGGAAGAAATTTTTTTGAAAATCCCCATTAAAAAAAGCCACGCTCGAGATAACATTACGGGCCCATTACTTTCAGAGAACGGAGTGCTCCCTTTGAGAGCGCTGCCTTTAAGAGTGCTTCCATCGAACCCTACAAGTCGTATTTGTGCTCCAACACTATTCCTGTATCTCCAGTTCGTTGGGAGATAGTTTTTCGGCTCGGAATGAAGAGACACTACGAGATGTTTGACGCCACTCGGTTCCACGGAAACTTTCCAGTGATAGCCGTTTATCGATTGCGGTGGCGTATATGTTGACACCGATTTCAGCGCTCTCACATGTTTGATAGTACACTCCAAAGTTGTTTTAGCTTTACCCCAAGTCACTTCGGCTAAAATTGAATTCGCAGTCTATGCATTTATGGGTGTCTTAGCTAGGACTTTTAGTAGCAAGACTGGACACGAAATTCCAAGAAATTTCCGAAGGAATTCCGAGATTTTCGGAGTATGGATGACAATCGGGGATTGATGTTTTCGCGTATACAGAAAAAGGTGACACGCTGCTGCAGTGGTTATTCATGCAGTAAATAAATAATAAAATTATGTATATTCCTAAGGAGAAAAAGGAGATACTCCTTTAGGTATAATTTATAAAAAGGAGATACTCCGGTGGAAGTAGAATCCCTATAAATAGAGAGTCTGGCTATCTGCAATGTGTTAGTGGGTACGTGTCGATCGCTCGACCTAAAATGCCGGCAGCACGCACACATACATTCGACACGTACGTACAATCGCTTCTTCCTATTGGCGGAGCCGCGATTTTGGGTCCAGCTTTGAATCCAGTAAATCAGACAGTTACGGCCGATAGTCAAACTCTCTATTTATAGGAACTCTAGGTGGAAGCGGCCATATTTATTGCTAACTTCAAGGAGTTAGCTCGATATACATACACGAAGCGTTTGAATTTGAACATTGCCTTAATTGTAGTGTCTAATTTGATGATGTCATTTGATGATAATGATAAGAATGAGGGGATATTAAATATTTTTGGCTCGGAAAATTAAATATAGACGGATTACAGTAATAATATAATACTTCGCACTTAGAGGAACAAGTTGAACTTTTTGACGAGTATACCGAATACATCGATCGAGTAAAAGTCCAACTTCTGTCCCTTAATTCGTGAGAAACATACTATTTATGCTATAGACGGGTTATTATCGAAAAGGGGCAACAAAACGAATTTCCCGCAGGATGGCAAATGACGTAAAAGTAAAACTGCCTAAATAAGTATTAAAAATTAGACAAACATGCTTTTATTCCATAAATGTGAATGATCAATATACATTATTGAAGAATTCCAAATTTTTTGAGAATTTTGAATGTAGAACCGTGAACAATCGGAGTAGAACTTTGGAAAATCCAATTCGAACGCAATGCTGGTTCTTCCAAAGCTAGTAAGGCATTTCTGGATCCAAAACATTGAATATTCAAACTTTGAATTTTTTCGAAATTTGCCAGTCTTTAAAAACCTGCAATCGGAATGTTGTACTATCAAATTTTGTAACTTGGAAATTTCAAGACTTCATTAAATGAATAAGTGATTAAAATTAATAATTATTATCATTTAATGTATTTATTTGTAATTTATTAAGAGCCAATTTATTACGTATCTACCACTCCAAAATACGCCCACCCAATAAAAAACTCCATCCCGACGCCATGGCAATTGATACTTTTTTTAAACGATGTTACAGTAATAAAATAAGACAATTAAAATTTTGAGTCGGAAAATAATTAAGGACATTTGGGCAAGGAAGTGGAAAACAAGACATGTCCTATTTCGGGTCACCTTACAATATTTCTTAAAATATTTCGTTTCAACTCACCGACGTCCATTTTCAATGCAACACTCTCCAGTCCGGGAGGTCGGGTGATAATGATTATAGACACTAAGTTATGATCGTCCAAATTCCAATAAGCTTCAGAATTTGAGCGCAATTAACTGTTCAATATCGATCGAGATTGGGTCGTTACTTATTATTATTTATTCGGGGCATTTGCTTAGAGCTATCTATCAATGCACCATCCAGTTGTCTACCTCACCCAACCTCACCTTGCCTCACCTGTCGCCGAGTTGTCAAATTGTTTGTTTTTATTTGGTTCCGTTGGCAACCATGGACCAGAAACAATCCTATCTAGATTCTAGAAACGCTGCTAAATATCGTCTGCTACGATTGGCTACGATGTCTGCAATTGTCTGCAGTAATCAAATTGTCGTGCCAGTCAAGTTCAAAATATCCGCATTTTAATAATAAACTGATAATATTAATGTAAAAATCGGTAAAAACAGTGTACAATTTACAGAAAATGGCCGATAATCCTGATATACAATGGGCACTCGAGCTGCTCAAACCTTACAAAGAGGAAAATTTATTGTATGTAATATTTATTCCGCCTGCACGATTGATTTTTTAGCATTGTTTTTCTAAAATTTGACATATTTTAGCTACTCACAACAGCCGCACATTTTCTTTTTCGGAGTTGGCGTAGGTTTCGCCTGTTTCGCTAATTATTTGAGGAATAGACCGGTGATGTCAGGTAATATATCCATTACGTTATGCGCTGTTTTTCGCTGATGATACACATTGAATTTGTATGTGATTATGCAATGTGTACGTGTACTGACCGGGTTTTTACCGAGAAAAACTTGTCAACTATGGAAATATTGAAAGAAAATATACTTTAGATAAAAATTTTTAGAATTTGTGAATTCAAACACTTGAAATCAACTTCAGTGTTTCCAATATTCGAGAAAGAATTTTGAGGATATTATACACTTTGGATCATGTGGCAAGAAAGTGAAATTTGAAAACTTGGAAAAAAGTAGAATAATGTAAATCAGAAAATTTGTTTATTTTTTTCAGGTCTTCAACAACATGCATTTTGGGGTGTAGCGTACTCTGCGGTTGTCGGTGGTTTCTACAAAAAATTTGTAAAACGCAAAAGAGAAAGACAAGCTGCCATCACGAGAGATTATATCATCAAACATCCTGAAGATTTTCCTCCTCCACGTAATTATCCTTATAATATTGTGAGACACATAAAACTTTAGGCAATTTTCTGAAAATGCATAATCCGAAAATTTTAATGAAACTGAAAAATTGCAGAAGCAGTCCAATTCCAAGGTTAAAAATTCAAAATTCACCCTTTATTGTAAAACTTAAACATGTGGATTTTTACCCAAGTCTGAAATCAGAAACAATGTCTCTAATTTTTTTAGTTCTACAGATTAAAAACTTATAAGGTCTAATTTGGAATATTTCTAATTTTTGAGCTCTAAATTGTTGTATTTCAACTTGTGAAATAAATAAAATAAAAATCCACAATTAAAAACTTTCTAGTTTTAAAATCGATTTCAAATTTGATTTGTAAAAGTAACATTGAATAGTTTTATGATTTAAAACATTCCAACAACTTATGAATTTACAGTAAAAAAGTATCAACTTCAAAAACAGAGAACAATTGAAAGCTCAGAAAGAACTATGAAAATGGAAAAAAATGAATTTTCAAGAAAAATTTAAGCTGTTGAAAAATTTGGTGGGCCAGAAAGTGATGAAAATTGAAAAAATATGCACGCTGAAGTGTCTGTATTTGCAGGTCGCCTAACTTGGGCTGATGTTTTTGACCCATGGGTACCAATTCGTTAGACGCCAGCTCAATCCATGTAGACGCGAAAATTCACAAAATCTTCATCTTCTCGTTTCCAAGAGGGTAAAGGAAACACCATTGTTAAGGGTAAAGATACGAAATGGTAGAAAACAGTTGTATTGCAATAAAGGAAAAAAATGTAATTATGTACATTTAATAACGTTCATTTGTACCTAAAATTTAAACATGGGAGCTTTACAGTTTGAGCAAATCGGTGAATTCAGTAGAAAATGTTGCCACTCATTTCCTCGTTCGGTAGTACTATTATCCTTTACGTAATGTTACATTCTTTTAATTTTGGTACCAAATGTAACATAGTCTCTTGATTGACATTTATATACACACAACGCAAAAAGCTGTTATCTCACGTTCGTCTTCAAAACCGAATTTCGTGAAAATCCTTACAAATAAATACGAAAATAACGGTGAAGTAACGTCGTTTTTTCGTCGAGTTACAATTACAAATAATAATTACTCCACGGATTTTTAAAAACCACATCATGAATTCTTACCATTTTTTTAAACTGTTTTTATAAAAATTGTTTATGATGAAAAATCGAAAGTTCCTATCGATAAAATACTTGAATTATGTACTGTAGAAATGTAGACTGAGAAATTATGTAGAAAAAACTTTTTAAGTTTTTGATAAATTTTAGACTTATTTCCAATAAATAAACAATTGTATCTCAAGCAGTTTTTGAAAATCCGTTGAGAAACCGGGAACTACAGCTTGCTTGATCGCCGAGAGTGTGAACACACTCAAAGATAAGTTTAGTAGTTGAAGCGACAACAATTGTTGTCGGAATCATTTGAACAAAACATTCAGATGATTGAACGTAATATTTAACAAAATGAATTCAAAAAATATGGAGATAATTTAACGTGACACTCTGTTGAAAATAAAATTTTTCAAATTAACACCTTTTCTCTGAGTGCGGAATCTCGAACGATGAAGACTAGCAACAGAGATTGACGAAATACTCGTACTCGGAGAAAATATTTTGTTAATTGAACGAAATTACCGTTTTGGTACATTCTTAGATGTATTCAACATTTTAAAACATGTTCTCGTGGAATTGAAACAAATTCAAATTTTATGTTAATATAGCAAAACTTTTTCCCCAGTACGTAGCTGTGATTCGTAAATTTCCACCCTGAGAGAAACTCAGGACTCTCCGTACTGGTCAGGAGAATCCGTACCAATCGAATCAACACACGATTTATTTATTACCACAAATATTTTTTCAATGTTATTAAAACAAGCCGTTTTCGGGCAAACAAAGAATGTTTGTTCACAACCAAAATTTTACGTGATAGTAATTTTTTCCAAACAAAAGATGAAAAAATTTTTACCAATGAAAATGTGTTGTTGAAACGACAAATAAAATTGATTGATTGATCAAGTTACGGATTTGTAAGATTGACAAAATGATTATTTGGTGCTGTTGGTGATTTGTCAATTTCACTGAAAATTTCTCTCAGTGTAAATAATTTTTGCTTTTTATTCCTGCTCTTCAGATTCTCTTTCGGATTCTTGTCTCTGGGGGCTATAATTGTCGTTAATGATCCCGGTTCCGTGCGCGTCACCCAGCCAAGGATACTTGTTGGAGCATTCCTTGCACGTTTCCAAGTACCTAAATTTCATTTTTCCTCGATTATTCATTCTAACATGAAAATTTTGAACAACAATCGCTTTTTTTTTACAAACATAATTTTTAATCTCGAACTGAGGAATTAACAAATTTAATGAACAAAATTAGAGCTGACGAATGATAAATTTGTTGACAAAATCGTAATAATGGGTCGGAAGTGCAGATTTCTAATTGAATTAATAATTGTGTATACCTGACGGCGGTGAAGTTGGCACCGTCGGGTTTGAAGTCGAGGGCACATTTTTGTGGGTTATTGCAAGGCGGCCCAGGAATATTTTCTTTCCGTTTACAAGACCATCCCTCGAAAGTTTTCAGAGAACTCACTGGTTTTGGGTCAGTCATCCAGGTCAAAGCTTGAGTGGCCGTCACGAAATACACGTCGTCCCTGAAACATTTTTTTATTCTCTATCAATGCAGGCATGCAATTTATTTTACGAGCTAAGAGTCGAAATTTGAATTTGCGCATTTTGACAACGTTCGGAATATATTTTTTAACCGTTTCGAAATTTTGACAAGTTTGGAGAATTTTCCGAATGGAACAGTGGAAAATTGAAAAATTTCGTCCAATTTTTCCGTTTTAAACGCTCATGGAATTTTCCAAATATTCGATTTTGAGGGCAGGAAAAAGAATTACAGTGTTGCGGCCCAGTCGAGGAACTTGGCGAGTCCTTGTTCGAGTTCCTTGATCTGGAACCAATTCGTGTGGAAAGTCATCATGTACGGTGCACGATTGGTCCCATAATATCGACTAAAATCTTCCTGGAGCCATTCGAAGACTTCTGCGGGGTCGTGGTTGTGAAGTACGCATTGGTCCAAGTACGGGCAATGACCTCCTTCGTAGCTCTCGACGTAATGAGCGTTCAGTGGCAATTCCCAAACACCTGCAATTTTTTTTTTTTTTTCTATAGATTTTGCAAATTATTTTAAAAAACATTATTGTCGTTCGATCAGCTTATTGTTGTTTTTTTGCTTTCGAAAAATTTGCGATACACGATAGCATTTTTTTACTTTACGAGAATCAATTTTCTCATATTATTGAGCACTTCCGACGATGGATTATACAACAATTTTTTTTCAACTCCGAAGAATTATTTAGGAGTTGAGAAAAATTTACGAGATTTTCAAACTCTTCACAACCTGAATATTTCTCAGGAAATATTCGAAACTATGAAAAATTCCTCACAGTCTTCGATAACACAAAAATTCGTAATATTTTTCCAAAGCTAGTGGAAATTCCTCATTGGGAGAAATTGTTTTTGTGGTATAAATTGAGGAGGAAGGTAAAGTAGAACCTGGGAAAGATTTGGTAGGGCAAGTTCCGGCTTTGCATTCGTGGGGAATTTTGTAGTCCAAAGTGTAGGGCCAAATGGGGATTTTCAGTGGAGAAATTCCGATGCTGCTGTCGTAAATGTAGCCAAAGTCCTCGATCACTTTGTATTGGGTGTTTCGGCCTGGTTTCAAGTACGGGGCCCTCATCCCCACCACTTCGCGAGGAGATATGTCCGAAAAACGTTTTAGAATTTCCCGCATTCCGATCATTTCTCCGGCCCACTCTTCGTAGCCTTTGTCTTCCAAACCTTTTTGCAGACTGCAAGCGTAAATGCACTTTATATTATTTTTTGTCTTTCTTCTTCTATTTTTGTGACTACCCGCTCAGCTGCTTGTATTTTGAAACAGTCAAATTCGACTAATTCGCATATCGGACAATTTATCCTGCTTGTAAATAGTAAAAAATAACGAATTTAGTTGGTGCAATTCCAAATAGTTAAATTCTTAGAAATTCCGATTATAATGGAATGATTGGATTGTTATTAATAGTCATTTGATTAAAATGACTACTAAAAATTTCAGTAGTCAACATTTACGATTACTGATTTAAGTAGACAATTTTCGACCAATTACAATTAAAAGAAATTCAACATGATCCTTGATTCGAAAAGCAGAAATTTGACTATTATACATGAGGAGGGAGGGGTGCCTATTTTTGACTTCGACTCGTTTCATTTTTGATCGAAAATGTTAAGTAGATCAAAAAATGGATATTTTATACATGATTGTTAATTATATTACATCAATTCGATATACTACTGTCGATATATCAAATAATTATCATGTGATTAGTTATTATTATGTTTATATATAAAATAATTATTTTTCGATCGAAAAATCGATATTTCGTTTATAATTATTAATTACATAATAGTATATTATTATGTGCCAAAGAGCAAAAAGTTGTTTTGGACGAATGTGAGTTTATATTCCGAGGCGAAGCCGAGGAATATAGAGTCTAAAACAACTTTTTGCTTTTTGGCACATACGATACTTTATACACCGAGGGCAATAAAAAGGTTTTTCGGGCCCGAGCAGGCCAGTAAAGGACCGTTTATTGCACTGAGGTTTATAAGTTATATTGTATTAATTCGGTCTGCTATCTTCGATATATCGAATAATTATCACATAATTATTTATAATACATGAAATATCGATTTTTCGATCTACGTTACATTTTTGATCGAGAATAAAGTGGTTCAAACTCAAAAATAGGCCCCCAAGAGTGTCAAAAGAAATGAATTGATACATTTTTGGAACCATCGAACAAGAATTATATGATTTTCTTTCAATGTTTTCAATTCAAATATGTTTGGATCCGAAAATTTCACGATTCGTTCTAATTTTTCCAATTTTTTAGTATATGTGTTTAAAATCAGCGAAAATTCGAGAATTTTCTATCGAATAAATCGAAAATTTTCGAATCACTGCATAATATTTCTAGACACTCTCTACGGTATTTTATTATTGTGAAATTTGAATTTTACGATATGGTTTCTGTAGCGATTTCGTGGCCATCGTGAGCCAAACTCTGCACCATGTTGTAATTGCAGTACTCGTGCGAAATGAAGAAAGTTCCTCTCAAAGGGCAATCATTTGGGTTCAATCTGTCCTTGGAAAAAATTTTTTGGTAGTGGTCGAAATTGTTGTGATTCACAGCACCATCGAACGTCAAAATTATCATTTGCGGAGTCTGAAATTTTATGTTTCTCATTTTTTTAATCGCATTTTGGAAAATCGGGTGGGACGGTTTTTCGAAATCTTTGCGGTTGAAAAAAATGGTCTGAAAAGTCCGAATTTGCAACAATGATTACTTCGTTCGGGTCTAAACCTCCGGGAATTTGTGTTCCATCTCGGGAGCAAAAACAGTAGGGTAATATACATTTTGAAGTGTCGCATCTTTCCGCAAGATCTGTTGGTGGGTCGGTCACAGGCGCTGGTGCTTTACGAAAAATTGGGAAAATCAGTCAATTTATTATCATCATTATATTAATTAGATTGATTGCAGAAAATCAGAATTTTCCAATTCTATTGGATTTTATGTACGCAAAGTTTAAATAGCACCAGAAAGGAATATAGTTATGTTCAAAAATTTCGCTTCATTTATTGTTGTATTGGATGGTATAATTTTCTTTAATATGTCCTCTATTTTGTTCATTTCGTAATTTTTCGAACATTATTTCAACAAGTTACAGATGACGAAAAAGTACTATAAGCATTTACACGAAAGTTCATTTTTTGGTTGATGATTATTCCAGAATTTTTTTTTCAATCAACTCCGAAAATGCAATGGAAAAAAAACTCACTTGTTGGTATTGGTCCGCAGCGTGCTTCATTTTTGAAGGTGCAAAATTTGCTAATGTCGTCAAAATGCAAACCCGACGGACATCGATTTAAATATGGATATCCATCAACGCACTGAAAATTTTATTTTCGTAGAGTTGAATTTTTTTATTAATTATTTTATGACACGGGAAAATTTACCTTGAGATTTTCGTAATTTCCAAATTTTGAACTTTAGTATTCAGATATATTATTTTTGTACCTAAGATCGTAAAACGATGGTTTTTCGCCCTAGGTACAAAAATACTCTTTAAAAATCATAATAATGATGAAAATCGCACTTTACAACATAGACCACCAATACAAGTAGAAACGAAAATTTGAATTTATCTAGAGATTTTTCACAACTTTTCCAAAACTCAAGAATTTTCTTCCAAGAAACAATGAATTGCAGTTATTATACTTGATAAAATCTCCTACAGGTCGCAGGATCTGCAAAATTTCCGTTTCCCTGTCCCTCGGGACAAGTGAACTCCTTATTTTCATCGGCTTTGCTTTTCTGTGCATTCGCTGCAAATTAACAATTTTTTTAAATTTAATTATTTATTTGTCTTATAGAATTTTTCAAGCTTTAAAGATGTCTTCAGAACGTTTTCAAACCGTACACACTTTCACTTTGAAAAATCAGTCAAATATTACAAAGTTCAAAAGTTGAATTCGAGCTATTAAGATTTATTCGGAATTCGAAAAAATGAATATCTTTTCGATCTCTCGAAGTTAACGACTTTGCAATTTTCCTACAGTTTTTCGAAATTTCTGCAATTTTTAAACATTTTTCTGGGATTTTTTCCAGGTTCAAACTTTTTCAGATTGAAATTGTATCAACTTTCGAAATTTTCTGTGAATTTACAAGTTTTTTAAGTCATCCAAGTTTCTTCTCGATTTTAGGCATTTCCGTTATCTAAGAGTCTTATCTTTGAAAGTTTTGTATTTTAATCAAGTTTTCGAATTTTTACAGCTTTTTCAAGTCAACATTTTGACAGTTAAATTTATTATCAAAAAAATTGCAAGACTCAAAAGCTTTCGATTTTGTCTCCTGATTTTCCCGAAAAATTCCCTATTTTTCCGAAACCCCCGAAGAGTTGTCGAACTCTTTAACATTTTGAAAATTTTTGGTAACGTTCGTAACTCATCCAGTTTATGAAAAATTTTTAGAAACCGTCCAAAAAAGTTTCGAAAAAAAATTGCAGGATCAGAAATTCCTCAAATCGGAAAAATTTCCTCTTCTTCCTCTAAATAATTCGATTACATTCCCTACAGTTTCCCTTATACCATCTCAAATTTCGACCATTTACATTTTGAACTTGGTCATATCCCAAATTTCGATAATTTTACAACATTTCTCTACTTTCTTTCGAATTTGCACTCGCAATTAAATTTCCCATATTTTCGAAATCACCCCCGATCTTATTCATTCTACTGCAACAAACTAATGCCACCAACAATCGCCCCCTCTCTCCCAGCCCTTCCCACCTCCTCCCCGACTAATTGGGAAAGTTCGCACTGTCAAGCGCTGCAATTAGCGAATGCTAATTGCCCCCGGAGGAAACTCGTTCCGAGGATTTCACTCCCGGCGGGATATTCGGAAAATGTCAGGAAAAAACGGGAAAAGCATTCAAATGAATCGCGAAGACCTGAAATAAAAAAATAAGGTTTCCGTGGCGTTGCTCGCGAATAAAAATAAATAACTGTCGGTACTAACAGTAAATTGGAAAGTGAAGGTGCGGCGGTATATAGCAATGACGTGTACAGGAATACGCATACACCGTTACGAAGCGAGTAAATTTCTTCTTTTTTTTTTTCCTCCAAAAATAAACCTCTTTCACCTTCCTCCGTTTTCGACTCTTTTCCCATTCTCGAAGAATTTTGACTATATATATAATATGTATCGAAAATAATCGTTTAGGGGTATAATTCGCAGTTTTTTTCAGTAGTATTTGAAACGATTTCAGCACTAGTCGTAAATTGTTTATCCCAATTATAATTGTTCATAAAATTTGAAAAAAAAAAAAAA